>NW_020769347.1:2045098-2101243 GCF_900518735.1 Pseudonaja textilis | reverse complement strand
AATACCAATAATAATACCAATAATAATACCAATAATAATACCAATAAGAGTGGGTAGTAAGGAGAATAAGAGGGATAATAATTTTATAGCCGTACAACATGAGTAAATATACATAGACATTAGACAGTACTGTGAGAATTTGGTGTTCAGAAGAGAGATGGCATGAGGAAAAAATCTGTTCTTGTGTATAGTTGTTTTGGCTCCTGTTGCCTTATGTAGCATCCCAAAGGAAGAAGTTGAAACAGTTTATGTTCAGGATGTGAAGGGTCTGTAGATATTTTCTCACCTCTCCTTGTGACCCACACAATATGCAGGTCTTCTATGGAAGGCAGGCTAGTTGCAATTGTTCTTTCTGCAGTCCTAACTTTCCATTGGAGTGTGTACCAATCTTGTATGATTGTTGTACAAAATCAGTTATAAAAGTACAAATGACAGACTCAATAATTCCTCCATAAAACTGTATCAAATAGTTTCTGAACTTCTTGAGTTGACACAGGAAGAACATTCTTTGTTGTGGCTTTTTAATGATGGTTCTAATATTACATGTTCATTTCAAATCCTCAGATATTATAGAATGTTGCAAAACTGAGACTGACTGACATGCAATCAACTTATTCACCTTAAAGTAGCTCCCATGGAAATGTTATCTATCCAATTATAGTATTTGTGTTTTTCATATGTTGCAATCTAGTTAGCAATTTTTAAAGTATGCTTACACTTAAGGGAAGATGCTTTAAATATATATGTTAAGGAGGACACAAAAATGTTAAGAATCTTTGTTTGGGATCTTCAAATAAACCAATTTAAAAAACAATGTAGCAACAGGAGCAAAAAAAACAAGTATAAAGTTGTAAAAATGGTAGGCTAAATTAAAGTAACCCTCATCTATTTCCCCCCTATTGTTATCTGTTCCACTCAACTCCTTATAAGTATGCAATTTGAGTGCACTTCCCACACTTCCCTATTTTAATCAACCAAAATGTGCCACCACACCACTGAATAATATTTATTATATAGTGACTTATCAGTATGGTAACATAAAGACCAGAAAAATAGACTAGGATGAAGAATCTAAAGATGAGATTTGTAAAGCAAGGGAAGTGATAGTATTTAACACTCAGGGATGTTTATAATTTATTCAGTTCTCCTTCCCCTCACATTACTCATTTAATTCCAGGTGCCAGGCACCTTCAGTGTGATCCTGTTTTCTCCATCTTTTTCTTTTCAGTATACAACCTTCCATTATCCTTGACTGTTGCCCATTAACAGCACTCTCTATAAATCTTAATTGAACACAGTAATGCATCCCAGGTTTATCCTTTCTATACAGTTACTTAATCCTTCAGGCAGACTCTACAGTAGGAAAGAGTGAGGGACAGGTACAAGGGATGTACAGACACTTTTAATGTTATTAACAGATTCAGAGAAGAGTTTATGGGTACTGGGATGGTATTCCAGAAGAACAGTTCTCAGCAGTTTTATTATTGCAAGCAATTTATACGTCTAGCACCAGATGTCCTAGAAACTATATAAATAAGCTATTATTATGAAGGGTCAGGGAAGAAGACAAACAATGTGAATTTCAAATATATGTAAAATAACTTTATTAATAATCAAGATTTTTTTTTCTTCTGCTCAAACTTTTCCAATTTTTCTTAACAAGTCCCTGCAGTTTTCTAGGCAGGGTTCTTCAGAAGTAGTTTGCTGTTGCCTCCTTTTTAAGGCTATAAGAAAGTGACTGGCCCAAGATAAACGACATGGCTTGGTATCCAAAGCAAGGCTAGAGCCTACAGTCTCCCAGTTTCTAGACTGATGCCTTAACCTTTACACCAAGTTGGTTCTGAATGATCAATTAAGATATTTCAAATTGTAGATGAGAAATTGCAGAATAGTTTTTAATAACAGTTCACACATCAAGGAAGAAAGAGGTAGCTCAATGTTTGTCTGAACGTAAGAGAACAAGCACAAGCACTTTAATTTGAAGCTCAGAACAGAGACTAAATGTACACTATTCTATGGCATGTAGTTTGCATATGATGCTAAGATAGGACTATCAGTGCTTGGATGCAAAGAACATTAAACTTTTAATTCCACTAATGATTATCTGAAATTTTTGCAGTCTGGATCAGGTAGTATACTCCTACTTTGTAATTAATTTGTTTAACCATGGATTGGTGAACAATCATTGATCACACCAGAAGCAAAATTATAAGCACATTCTCAATGTCAGGCCACTTATTTTTTCTAGTTTAGAAAATAGTTTAGGATCAGGTGTAGGTTGGCAGTGATCTCTGCAGTTATTTACCCACACTATATTTTAACACTAGTGGCAGGCCAGAAAAGAAACAAACCAAAAAGTTATTATCACATGAACACCTCTAGGGGCAAATGAGATTCTGTCAGTGAATACATATTATGATGGCAATGAACCATCAACTTTGAGGTAGATTTTCCCAGCAGGTTGTAATTAACCACCATTGAAAGAACACCTTGATTAGATACAACTTGGTCCAATTGGAATAAATGAGTACATCTTTACCATGATTCAAATTTCATAAATGTGTTCTTCTGTCAATGTTTCCTCTCTGCCTTCCTTTTGGAAGTGCCAATCCCACTTATCAATCAGAATGGGAATATGTGAGGCAAATGTGCCTCCTTCACAGAATTTCTTCGCTCTTCCCAATTTCTTTGGATCAAATGTGATAATTAACTCTCTTCCACTTCAATATGCTGAAATGGGTGCAATCAGTTCCTTTGGAGATGATTAGGAATTTGTCAATGGCACCTTAGCAGTTTGTGATTGAACATATTTTTCCCTTTCTGCTTGCTCCATCATAAGTTGCTTGTCATAACCACATAATTTAAGATTAATAATTACTTCAGGCTCAGGACAGCCTTGGATTAACTGTTAAGCAAAATAAGTCCATATTTGGGGCACCAAAGAGGAGCACTACAGAAATCCCTCCTCAAGATAAACTACCTGTAACTCTTTCACTGTCAGTCAACTTTAGTTTTCAGCATTTAATGAGTCTAAATGTCTTGTCAATTGAGCAATGTAAGGACAGAATGACACCACTGTGGGACATCAATTGGCCTTAATCTGATACTGTGGCTCATCAAACCTAACAGGGGAAAAGTGACCCAAAAGAGCCAATTGACTCACATTCAAGGCAATGAGGATAAGAAGATAAACAATTCTGTTAATCCAGTGTATTAGACCAAAGATTGGTTGTTTAATTGATTTAAATGTAATCAAATCAATGTCAGCTCTTAATGATTTCATAGATAGACTTTCTCTGGGATGATCTGTCTTCAATGAGCCTTTTAGGTCTCTCAGTGATGTATTCCTTGCTGTTGGTCAATGAACTCTGCTTTCTTTCCATTTTTCTCAGCATTATGGACTTCTCAGTTGCCTTTCCTACCTCCCTTCTGGGTAGTGAATTAGTAAAGACACTTGCTTAAATACTGATTGCAGAATTCTCAGTAATTTAGGAGAGGTTCTTAAATTCAACTTTTGCCTTGAATTTTCAGTCCAGTGGAAAGGGGAAGAGTTACTCTTTGAATATTAAGGGTGGGTTTTTCCCCTTTAAGATAAATGGGATATTTTTCCTTTTGCTCCCTGTAAAAAAAGATCTAACTTTTATAAATAAGATTTTCTTCTTCACTGCATGCACAGTGCCACCTTGATTCCTTTATAACAGAGTTGTGGCTAGGAGAACCAGAATACAAGGAAATGACCACTGGAGGCTGCTATTGCACTAAGGAAAAATACCAGCAAGTACATTAAACTGGCTGAGAATCCAAGGAGGCAGCAACAGAAAAGTTCAAAGGTGACTGGTTTGGGTGCTTTGCTTGCTTAATTACTATTAATTATTCAAAGACAAGTGCCATATTTTTCCCCTGGTAATTGCAGTCTGCCCATCCTTATTTGCCATTTTGATTTTCCAAGCACTAGGGCATAACTTGGATAAAGTTTCATTCTTAATAGGTAAGAGTGGACAACAGTTGCTGAGGTTTCATGATTGAGGGTTCTTCTTCCCTGTAACTGCAGCACTGATAAGGCCTCATGTCATTCTGCTCACCTACTTGGCCATTTATACTGATTGCCATAGGTATGTCCCCTCTACTCCAGTCACTGAGCAATACCCTCCATGGAGATTTTGGCTTCAGCTGAAGGACACACCACACACCTTCTTCTGCAAATGTATTGGCACCCACAATCCCTGATTGCTACTTTTCCTAGTGCTTGTCAAGTCTTAACAGAGTTTTTGGGAAACACTGGTTTAGCACTTTTTTGAAGTCAGACTTGACCTAATGTTCAAATAAAGGTGTGGCCTTCCTGTAGTGCATAGAACAGGGGTGTCAAACACACGTCATGTACTGGGCCTACCCCTGCCCAGTTTAGCAAATGGGGAAAAAGTCCTCAAATATCACATGATGCCGCCATGAGGATGCAAGTTTGACACCCCAGCATAGAAGGCCAGCTGTAGGAAGGATCCTGGCTATTCTGAAAACTGTACATTGCAGGTGCTATCACACTGTGCACCTGACACCTTTTCTGCTAGCTGCTTCACATAAGCAGAAGGTTTTCCTTTCTGGAAACTTTACTTCTGAGAACCTGAACTCAAATGTAATCACTCTCATCCTTATCAATCAACGTTCCTGAAACCAGTAAAATGCAACTGCCATTCTATAACAGTGTGTTCAGTAGAGAATAGTTAGCCTTTTTTTTTGGGGGGGGGGAGGGGGGGATTAATGGATGCAATATTTTACACTGCATTCCAGATTTAGTGGTACTAGATGCCAAAGTAAGATTTTTGTTATAATTCAGACATGTTGGGGAAAATATATATTCATTATTGATTGACCATGTTCTCTTTATTTAATGGCCTTTCCCATACATTTCAGCAGAGTGTCTGTCTGTCTGTCTGTCTATCTATCTATCTATCTATCTATCTATCTATCTATCTATTATCTATCTATCTATCTATCTATCTATCTATCTATCTATCTATCTATCTATCTATCTATCTATCTATTATCTATTTATCCTTCTAAAACTGTGTTTTGAAATAGCCTGGTTGAGACACAGATGAAAGGTTGTGCATTGGGATATGTTGATTACACTTTGCCCCCACACACATTGGCAACCATCTTAATCATTCAACATAGAGCACAGAAATATAGAGTTGGAAAGGACCTTGGAGGACTTTCAGTCCAATGCCCTGCTCAAGCAGGATACTCTATACCATTCTAGACAAGTGGCTGTCCAGTGTCTTCTCCAGTGATAGATCACCCATAACTTCAGAAAGCAAGCTACTCCATTGGTTGATTGCTCTAACCATTAGGAATTTTCTCATTTGTTCTAGGTTGCTTCTCTTCTTGGTTAGTTTCCATCCATTGTTTCTCATCTTGTCTTTTGGTGCTTTGGAAAATAGTCCCTCATTTTGACCATTGCACATTAAGGAGAGAGATTGGTGGCTATTTTCTGCTGGCAGTTAATACTTGGAGGGGAGTTATAGTGAAGCAAAGGAAACCCAGGGATCACTTTCCTTGACTTGGCCCGCCATCAGTAAGAACAGTACCATTTGCCAGCCTTCATACCGCAGGAAAGGAATTGGCAATCAGGGCACCATAATTCATGCCAGGACAATTTCTTTGCCAGCTCAAAGATTGGTAGATAGCATTTTAATGCAGCCATCTGGAAAAAAAAAACCTCTTAGAAGGATTTCCATTTCACAAGCTGCTGAAAGGAATGTTTAATCATGGAATATAGCTGGGTTTACAGCTGTTGATGAAATATACAATTTTGATACAAATTTTATGCTCTGTAACATCCTATCAGAAATCTCTCTCTCTCTCTCTCTCTCTCTCTCTCTCTCTCTCTCTCTCTCTCTCTCTCTCTCTGTTATTACATTTTATGCACCCTGAAACTGATGAAGTCCTATAGCTATATATCTATTAATGCAAATATTCAACTTTGGAAGTCCTGAACTAGTAAAGAAGGAATGTCAGAAGCCTCACTTCCATCCAAAAAGTTCATTTTAACAAAGCAAAAAATATATATTGTATTTGTTTTAGGCTATTGGCTAAAATACTTTTTTTTTCTGAATGGCCCAGGATGGATTTCAGAGAATGATTTAGTTGCATGGGAAGAATCTGAAAGAATGTGTTTAAGAAGGTTGTGAAATTAAATGAAATGCCTTTAAATCACTGTATTTTCAAACATCACTGAGCGCTATAACTCTGGAGTCTGGATCCAAACAGGGCATTGCAAAATGAAACACCCCAATTTCAGTATGTTTGTTCCAGTTTCAGAACAAAAAGGTGTAATGGCTAAAGTCTTGTACAGGGAGTCCTGAGATCATGAATGAAAGATAATATGTAAATACAATAAGTTAATCAAAGAAATGCACTACTGGGAATAATCCAAATTAAATGGTTCATTAGACCATTTCTGGAGTATTTTACACACCCACGTCAGTCACCAATATCCACACCTGTTCCTCTACTCTTGGTGGCATCACACAGGGGTTAAAAAATTGAGACAAACTGAAAATTCAGATGCTAGGAGCCATGGTGGCACAGTGGTTAGAATGAAGTACTGCAGGTTACTTCTGCTGCCTGCCTGCAGTTTGGCAGTTCAAATCTCAACAGGCTCAAGGTTGCCTCAGCCTTCCATGGTGGATAGAATGAGGACCCAGTTTTTGTGGGACAACATTCTGACTCTGTAAACTGCTTAGAGAGGGCTGTAAAGCACTATGAAGCAGTATATAAATCTAAATGCTATTGCTGTTATAAAAGACAAGCCAGAACTGAAACATGGTATCTAGGATTAATTATCTGTCCAGATTTAGGATAGGATCTGATGATACCAAAATGGTGACATTTGCATGAAAAAAATGATTAAATGTGTGTGTAACAACATCTGATGTAAGTATGTAAGGCAAGCCATTGACATGATGTAATCATAAACACGTCATCCTTTGGGTGTCTATGTATATAAACAGTAATTTCATTGATTGTTCCAAGTTAATACTAAAGCTACCCATAAATGTAACATTGCAAGCTTTTAGACCTAAGGTATTCTGAGATGCTAAAATATTGAGATAAGATAATTCATATCTATATGTACATAAACATACAGACAGTTACACAGACACACATTCATATACATGTGTATGTATATGTATCTCTGTATGTTTGTGTGTGCCTGATGTATACAGTATATATTGATATTGCCATTGATAGATATAGGCAAGACAGAACTGAGCATGTTATTCAATATCAATTCCAATTCAGAAAAGAAAAAAGAAAAAGAAAAAGAGAGAGAAAGAGAAAAAGAGAAAGAGGAGGGAGGAATTTATATCAGATTTCATAAAGAAATTTTTTATGTATTATGCCAAGGCAGCAAACATATTTAATATTATTTCCTCCTCCTACTTTACCCCCAACAAAAAACACTGCGAGGTGGATTGGGCTGAGGGGAAGTAAGTGACCCAATCTCATCCAGATGGCTTTAAAATGCCTAGGGAAGGACTAGAACTCACAGTCTATTGGTTTCTAGCCTGGTGCCTTAACACCAGACCAAACTGGTTCTTACAGTTGTGGTCATTGCATTATCAGAAGCAAAGATCTCAAATATCTATCTATTCTTTCTTTCTTTCTTTCTTCTTTCTTTCTTTCTTTCTTTCTTTCTTTCTTTCTTTCTTTCTTTCTTTCTTTCTTTCTTTCTTTCGTTACTGGAAGAGTAGTCAAAGTAACTTAGACAAAAAGTATGTGTGTTTAATTTTCAAACTGTAGTACTTGTGTGCAATATATATCTCACTTGCAGTCTCCAATGACCCAAGCACTTTTGTTCTAAAACCGAATTACAAAAAATTCCAGAGGGGATTTTATTTTTTTAAAAAAAATAGACCAGTAAAATGTAACAAAGATCCAGATCTCAAAAATGGTTGACTTTTACAAATGACGTGCCCAGCTATTCAATCATTGTCTATAAATAATAGTCCAATGTTATCAGACAGAAAGTTTTTCAAATACTGAATGAAACTTCTCCCTGTTTTGGAAACCATTTTAGGCAATATATTCCTGCAGGAGCCTTATCAGATGAAGCTGCTCAGCTGAACAGAATTATGCACGGAATGCAGATTTTGTTAGATGCAAACAGTTCATTTCCACCAGCCATCAAATAATTAACAATCTGAAAGGTGAGGTTGGCATGCAGATGCTATTATTTCAAAAGAAATAATGGGGGAAATTATTCTGAGAGAAACTGAGGGATTATAAATTCAGCAACAAACCAAATAATGAATTGTTAGGCAGTAAATTATTCTAACTGTGACGTGAGGACATAGAATTGGTCACTGAAGCTGCAAAGTTGATGGCCCGGTTCAGAAGTGCTAGTTTACTGCTCCGTGAAGGCAGTCCTGGAGTATCAATTACCCAGATCTTGGTGCCTGAATCGTGAGGTACATTTAATGTGAGTTCAGCTAAAACATTCTTCTCCTTCTCCTTCTCCTTCTCCTCTGCCTCTTCCCTCCGCCCCCTCTTCCTTCTCTCTCCTCCTTCTTGATTCTGTCAAGAGATCTTGTTACTTAGGCATATTCCTTTCAATTTCATTTCACAGTTAGTCATACATTCCCTCATTTTTACTCATATGCTTTCATTATGGATTTTTTTCAATATATGAATAGGAAGTCATGCTATAGTTGCATCGCTGAAAACGTGAAAGAGCAGGTTATCCCGGAACAAATCTATCTGCATTGTCACTAAAATCAACAAATTTCATATGGCACAAAATGATTTAAGAGGGGATCATCTACAATATAGAATCATGGGTTATGGCATATAGACAGATTATGCAAACAGATTATACAAAATAATAAAAAGAACTTGACATAAAAGTAAGAAACCTCAGGACAAACGCTCCATATCAATCTCCATTATTTCCATCCATAAATGTCTAAATAGGTTGATTAAATTTGGTGTCTCTCTACATCATAATAGATTTTTTTTTGCAAATTTCTGGTTAGATTGAGATGATAATGCTCTAATTTATGGTTTTAACAAACCATAAATTACTTGTTGTGATTCAGCTTGGTAAAGGGATATCAATGGGTGTCTCTACTTGTGATGAAGGAGATGTGCATTGTTCTGATGTCAGAGCTTAGCAAAAATTAGCATGGAATGGCAGGAAAAGTACACATAATTTCTGCATGGGTACAATCACCTCCCATAAAGGAGTCTATGTGGCATGTTTTCATTTGTATACTTTTAAGACTGTATAAAGCTTAATATCAGTCATTTTTAGTAAGTGAGAAACCTATAGTGCCCCACCTCATATCCTTGCATTTCAATCATCTCTTTGGGATACTTCAGATATCATCATTCTGCCATGGCACCTGAATAAAAAGCCAGGTGTTGACCTACTGAATTACTGGGAGAGGGTTTTTATAAGGTGGAGTCAGTACCTAGAGTGACCTTGATAAATTTCCTAAATTGGATTTGCAAAATAGGTTTATTAAGAATTTGAAAAATCTTCTGAGAAGGGACCAAGAAAAACATGAAAATAAACCAGTGTCTAGGATATTTGACGGGACTAATAATCAAGATTGTTAGAAGTAAAAGGAAGGAATACAAAGTTGGTTTATTTAATCAGGATAAATAGATATATTGTTATCTTTGGAACGTTTTATGGACTTTTGGTGACCAGCACTGAAGACTTTTTAAAGACTTTGTTTATAGACAAGAGATGAGATATGGGAAGAAGAGATGGTTGTATTTTAAGAGAAGGTGATAAATTACTAGAATTATTTATAATTGTTGTGATAGAGGTAGGAAGTACATATATATATGGTATTCAACTTTTTTTGGGTATTTTCCCACGTCATTATAGTTGTGCTTTTAAAGTTGTAGCAACGCTTCATCAGAATCTCATCTGCCACCATCAGGCTTGTGTATTGTGTTTGTCTGTACTATAGCAAAGAAAATTTGCCTTTTCTTTACTATAGTGTTTTTTCTTTCTTTTCTGCAACTTCAATTTTTCTTTTTATTCTATCATTTTTAGCTTGTATTATTAGCTTTTTTACTGTTGTAATTGCTAATTATTCAATAATTTTAATAAAATTATTATAAAAATATGGCAAGTTTTCAGGGTAGGGTCATGGAGGATGTCTGCTGCTATCCGATTTAGTGGGGAGCAGGCGATATTCTCAAGGAGTGGTTGTTCTCTGAATAACTTAGTCCTGTCTCATGTATCATCTAAAGATGATAACCATCACTATGAATTACATGCAGAAGGAAATTGGGGGTCAGTGCAACTCTCACAACAGAGATGTAATGCAGTTGAACCTGAAAAGTATCGTAGCTGTTGGGTCCTGTACCAGTTGTAGCTTTTGAATGATCTTCGAGGGCAGCCCCATATAGAAAAATGTTGTGGTAATCAAAATGGGAAGTGACCAAGGGATGAATGACCATGATTTGGTAATTTTAAAGTTTTTTAGTTGAATTAGAAGACAGTCATTTTATGTGTGTGTGTGTGTGTGTGTGTGCGTGTATGTTCAAGCCAGTTTTTCACTCCAGACAAGTGCCTGGACTAGTCTGAGCAGGTTTTGCAGAAGAGGTTTTCCATTGCCTCCTTTCTAGGGCTGAGAGAATGACTGGCCCAAGGTCAGTCTGGCTTTGTTCCTAAATCTTTGTGGTTAAGATAGGATTAGAATCACAGAGTCCCAGTTTCTAATCTAATGCCTTAAACACTTAACAAAGCTGGTTCTTCATTTATAATTTAGGGATAAAAATCTATTAATCTATTGTGCAATATTGTTATATTTATGTTACTGGTGTATTTTTGCTCTAATATATTCTGGAACAGAATATGACTTGTTCGACATTATCTGAAGGTCAGTACAAATTTACTAGGAAAAAAAACATCTTTCAGATACCAACTTGCTTTAGGACCTTATTATTCCCCCTATATTGTATTTTTCAATAAAATGTATCTGAATCAAGCCACTATTCCATTTAATCAAGTAATATTGACATTGAGTGATAAGCCTCTTCACTAGGAAATCTTTCACAGCATGACATAGAGAAGCAACTATTAAATCTGGGGTCTACTACAGTATATGCTCCACTACTAAATTAAATAACATGCATGTCTTACTACCTCATCTTTACCACTGCTTTTTAGACTTGCAAAGAGCTGTTTTTTATTGTGTGAATCAAAGCAAACCTTGAACAGAACTGTTGGACAGAAGAATTAATCTCTATGCAGAAGAGAAACACGAAACAAAGAAAACAAAGCATATTGATATGAGCTCATATAATTTGTCTGTGCTTCTATGATAGAAGATTAGAGAAAATTCCTCTGAGTATTTTACCTTGCAAGTGTCTTATTCTCTCAGGTAGCCATGTCTAAAGATTTTTGCCTCTCTAGACTTTATTGTTTCAAGTCTTATTTCAGCTGAATGACACTTCAATCAGAATCCACTTGGGAGTAAGATGTACAAACAAATGTAAACAGTGGCGGCTAAAACATTTTTGCAAAGAATATCTGCTTTAGCTTTGTATGCTTTTAGTTATCATTGGATCAATGACCAGGATATAGTTTTATCTGAAGTTACTGTATAAGTAGGATCAGTGAGGGGGAGGATAAAAGAGTTGCATCTGACCAGCTTGAGCAATGAAAAGACAGTTCAACAGAGAATAAAGAATTCAAAATGTTCTCTGCTGATTTAAGAAGGGGTTGTTTCAAACTGACTAAAACACCCTGAACTAATGAAAGCAGCAGAACAACCAGCCTTAGAAATTAGAGAAACCAAGCTGATTAGGAAACTGGAGGCTAAAACATACAATGAATGGTTGCAAGTACTTGGTTGCAAGTCTAGTGAAGAGAACCAAAGGAGATATGATAGCAGTGTTCCAGTATTTGAGGGGCTGCCACAGAGAGGAAGGGGTCAAGCTATTTTCCAAGGCACTCAAAGGCCAGACAAGGAATAACAGATGGAAGCTGATCAACCTAGAAGTAAGGAGAAATTTCAACCTAGGAGTAAGGAGAAATTTTCTGAGAGTGAGAACAATCAACCAATTGAACAACTTGCCTTCAGAAGTTGTGGGAGCTTCATCACTAGAGCCTTTCAAGAATAGATTGGATTTCCATTTGTCAGAAATGGTGTAGGTTCTCCTGCTTGGGTGGGAGGTAGCACTAGATGACCTATAAGGTCCCTTCCAACTCTGTTAATCTGTAATTCATTAAACAATGAAGATAACAAAGTGGTGGGTGGCTGCTATTATTTAGTAGCAACCACCAATGGTAAAAGAACAAGGAGCAAAGAAATACTTTGCAGATTAGAACTTGGAACATCAGCTGTGAAGATCTTGAAAAATATACGCAAATGTGATGTGTTTAAACCAGGAGTGTCAAACTCACCTCATCATGGCAGCATCAAGTGAGGTATCGGGACTTCCCTCCTTCACTAAACCAGGTGGGGGTGGGGCCAGCACATTCAGCCCATGGGCCATGAGTTTGACACCCCTGGTCTATACTATAAAGACCAGAATAGTGCAAGCAATGGTATTCCTTGTGATACTCTATGGAAGTAAAGGTTGGGCTTTGAAGAAACTGAATAGGAAAAGCATTGATGTGATGTTTTTGAACTTCAGCATCTTTCTCTGTGTCACATATACCTAGAAAGAGTAAGTTTAGCCAGAAAGCAATTGGCCATCACTTTTCTGAAACAGCTACTTGGGGTGGCTCAGTTGCTGGAATGTTTTTTAAATGGTCTCCTTAAGCTCATAGTTAACAAGCTCTACTGAGGACAAATTAGAGTTTCCATAACTACAAGGAAAGTCCTTGCTAATCATTATCTGGGAATTTTTCAAAATGTTTGCAAATTTGAAGGATTTATAGACAAGAAAAACTGATGAAAAAAAAAAAACCCCAAAGGAGAATGGACAACCTAAGGAGAAGTATGGGGAAAGGGAGGAAGGTACGACTTGGGACTAGTTTTTAAAGCAGCTGAGGATAAATTGGAATTCCCCATTCATAATCTAGATTTTTTTAAAAAAAATTTGCCATGTATATGTCACAAGATATCCAATGTTTATCTTGAGCTTGACTGAGACTCAAATGCAGTACCAGTGAAGACCTTAAAAAACATAGAAATAGTGCGGTAAAAGTTCACAATATGTAAAAAATAAAGCTAGTCTATTCTGTATACAGTCATCCTAGATCCTACAATATATGATAATACCATTCCATTCCCTTCTGTTTCATTCTATTCTGTTCCTGTTCACCCATCCACCCATCCATAATCCATCCATCCATCCAATCTCATCCTGGTGAAGAAGGGAAATACTATATCAGATGATACCTGCAAATCTGCATAGACAATCATAGTATCTGAGCCATAGTGGCAATGGGAATGTTACCATTATATAGTCAGAAGAGTAAATCATTAGGTTATGGCAAGGAAGAGAAGGAAATAGCCTAAAGAGAGGATGGCACTTCTTTTTTTTTTATTTTGAAGCATTATTTCTGTTTGAGAGTGTCTCCTTTTCTACCCACTCTACTTGTTTGTTTCTCATTGTTTGGTTGCACATAGTTTTTGTTTTATTGTTTGAGTGCTTGACAAGGGTGACAGTGAATGGGCACTTGCCTCTCCACCTCTTCTGCAAGATTTGGGTATTTTCCCCTTCATTTTCTTTAAGTTGCTTGTTGTTTGTAAAATGTCAATTTCTATGTGTTTTCCAGAGGGAAACTGTGAAAACAATTAATTGCTTTATTTTCCCTTGCATAGCAAAGAAACATTCAGAAACAGAGAAACAGAGCTAGATTTAATGTTTACCCTCTGCAGTTTTTAATGGGAGATTTAATAAAGTCTCCATGTGTATGAGAATCTATTCATGTAGTAACACCAATTTGTGATCACCACAAGTGGTCTGTTACACAATCCCTATTAGTAATAGCAATAGCAATAGCATTATATACTGCCCCATAGTGCTTTACAGCACTCTCTGGGTGGGTTACAATGTAAGCATTATTTGCATATTGGCCCCAACATTCTGGATCCTTATTTTACCAACCTTGAAGCAGGGGTGAAATTTTTTTCCCTACTAGCTTTGTGGGCATGGCTGTGGGAGTGGCTTGGGGGCCATTTTTTACCAATTCAAATTGTCCCTACCACCTCTCCCCAGCCAGACCAAGGTGGTTGAATTTCACCCCTGGCTGGAAGGCTGAGTCAACCTTGAGCCCCATCAAAATCAATCTCCAGGCTGTGGGCAGAGTTTTACCTGCAATACTGCACTTTAAACACTGTGCTACTACCAGCGCTTTCATTACCAATCAAGTCCAAGAAGCTTCCATTCTTCCTTTATTTACACACATCATATATCAGGATTAGAGTTTTCTAATTTTCTTCTGTCTGATGAAGAATGTTTTGCAATACACAACATTGTAAGATTTTGCCTTGCAATATTTAAAATTCAGAGATAGATAATTATAAGTATAGGACATGTGTAAACTCTCTTAAGGATGCCACTTTTATTTTTGTCTCTTTTCACATCATTTTTGTGGCTTCAGAGCCCTCTTGCCCTCTCCCCTTAATTCATAGTCTTAGTATTAGAAATAATAGAGGGGCAAATCTTAGTGTTTTAATATTATAAAATTGTGTAAGTAATACTGCTTTTAGTTACCTTTTTCTGTCTTATAGGTTTGGTGTTTTTTATTGAAAGAAGTGTGATTTTTTCTGATTATATTTTATGCTTATTCATCACTGAAATAAATATTGATTTTCTGATATTTTTCTCATTTCCAGATACTGGCATTTATTGTCTTGATCATCCATTCCTTGGTCAATTAGTAGGCTTACAATGTACATTGTACCTGTATTATGCACTTTTTTATCTGGTTGTGCTTAACAGTTTCCAAACATTGAAAATCTTTTAATACTAGGCCTTCATTTTTCCTAAATATTAATATATTTTACAATAGGGATGCTGTTTCTTCATTTATATTATAAGCTTACTGGTTGATATCTTGCTAAATTGTCACCTAATATATATGGGTTTTACCTGTTATCTTCATCAGACAATGAACATAAACTTGAACTGAAGTTTTCCTGGAAGAATGTTAGCATCATAGAATTATTTTGAATATACTTAGCAATTTTGCTTTAGTTGAAAACTAATAGTTAATGGAAACCCATTACAAAAGTGAAGTTTATCCTTTTGAATGATGTTTCCCATAAGCATAAGGAAAGCAATTAAGTGCCACATATCTCAAGGTAATGTCATAGCCATGTGCTAATCATGATTTATTCCTTTTTAATACTTATATATTGTAGCTGTCAAAATGACAACCTTGAATTTTAATATATCATCCTCAGGGTAGTGTTTAATTTCACCAATAAACAATTGTAGCTTTAAGGACCCTTTGGGTGGGTGGAATGTATGCGAAAGAAAATAAGACATAGCAACATGTAAAAGAGAAAGAATAAGAAGACAAAAGAAATAATATTTCATTTATTTGCACAGATAATGATTTGACTATTATGTACATATAGAATATTCTTTATTTGCCAATTGTGATGGGACACACAAGAAATTTGTCTCTGGTGCATTAGCTCACAGTGTACATACAAACAACAAAATAATATAATCATAAGATACCAATAGTAGAAAGTAAAAGGAAAGATGAGAAGGTTAAGAGCAATCCAACTATAGAAGGCACAAGGGGGGAAAGTAGCTCCTGTCACAAAGGTAGAGATTCTGGCATGAGGAAAATTAACTGTGATGTTCTGAATTTTTGCAAGAAATATTTTATGTAAAGTTAAGAGGATCTTATTTAATTCAGAGAAGAGAATCCTGAGCATACAGAACTTTTTCAAATACAGAAATCACTAAATTTTAGGAGAGTAATGAACTAAGGCTACTATATCTGGGTTGATATAAAATTCAGTTGTGTTAATTAGTAGAATTTCCATGTGATTTTTTAATATATATCTCATTCTAAATTTTATACTTTGTCTGCTGGTTAGTATCATAAATTCTTGTGAATATATACAATTTATATCCACAGAACAATGGTGTATTTATTGTATTTATCATTTATTTACCACAGCTATTTATATTCTGCTTTTCCGGGAAACAATTCCCCTGAAATGATTCACATGCAGTATAAATGTTTTACAATGAAATACAGTAATAATTGCCTACCTTGACATGGTTTGGGGGCTTGTGTGTTCTGAGGAAGATGAAAGCTATGCCAGAAGTTCAACCTTTTGTCATTGGCAGATGGAAATGTTGTCAACTCATGCATTTTCTGAATACCATTCAATATTTTTTGGCGCTAACTGTTCTGATAACCACTGGGATTACCACAGACTGCTTATCCAATCTCTCATTTTTGATTTTTCAAATTTGATACTTTATGATTTTTTCCCAATTTATTGTCTTCTTGTCTTCTATCTCTTGGTATTGCCACATAATTATCTGCACTTTCTTTGTTTCAACCACAGGGAGCGAGGGAGGGAGAGAGGGAGAGAGGGAGGAAAGAAGGACGGAATTTACCCTTTCCTTGTAGAAATAAGGAGAAATTATCCATGCAATCTGTAAGTAGAAATGTTCAAAAATGTATTTCTATTTGTAGTAAGTTAAAACCTGATTAAAATTGTAGACTATTTGAAAATATTTGTACAAAACAATAGTACCATCACTGAAGCCAAGAACAATGACTTAGTAAATTTAATATGTTTAATTGTTAGAAAGCTATATATTGTGCTTTTATAGTAGCTTATAATAACAACAGAAAATAAAGTTAATAGAAATACTAAAAGAACAATAATAATTAAGCTAAAATTATATTTCAAAGTCTTTCAAAACTTTAGGGCTTTTTAAAACCTCATAAATTATTGCTTTCTTGTATTCCAGAGAATGATTCCAGAATCTAAAGGTAGCTACACAGAAATATCCAAATGAGTCTGCAGGTGACCAAATAAATCTTTCTTTGATGACACAAATAAGGAACAGTGACAGTTGTGGGTTACTTCATGAGAGTTATGGAAGCAAAGGACAAAATGTACATTGGTATATGTCACCAGAGAAATTGTCTGGAATACATAAAGACATGCTGGAAATGAACAACAAGAAAGGATAGTTTATTGGGCTTGTGGATGTGAAAAAAATTAGAAAAAATTGTATTCAAATATAGTGATACCTGAGTATTTGTCCTTTATTGGTTCCAGGCAATGCAATGTGAAGATATAGGTAGTATTGATATGTTCCTTTTCATTCCATGACAAAGTTAGATCCAAACTGTTTTTGAGAAACGTATTTGGTTCACCTTTTTTGCATCGTGGATTCTTCACAAATGACCAATGAGCATAAATGAGCAATGAGCTCATTTCTTTAGCAAAGTATCTGTGTACTATGTTCTTAAATGTCTCCATTCTAGGAAACAGGTTGACATGTAGTTACACTAAGATATGCCATACAATGATTGCATTATAATTTTCAATATTTCATGTTATCTAATGCAAAAAAGAGATATCTGGGGACTCTTATCTAGTGTCAAGCAAAAGTTTCTCAGATGTCATCAACAATAGCTGCTGGTGGAAGAACAATTGTGTCAGGATTCCAGTACTTAACCCCATTTAAATCATGACTCTTGAGCCAAACTTCCAAAACTTCAAAATGATTTATTGGGAGTTAAAAGGTCCAGCACTGCCTGTGTGTAGCCGACTCTGAGACACAACATTCATTGTCACTTTTGACCCTGTTTTCCCCCACCCCCTGGGTGTATCGTAATTCATATTCTCCAATGGGACACATCCATAGCCATCAATCATGCTCTCCAGTTAGAATTTTGCATGGCAGAAACTTCGCTCACCTAGTTACTATCTTTGAAAACATTTATGGAACGCAGTTTCAGTTTGCAAGTTGCCACATTGCTCCACCCCTCCCTTTCTGTTGGCCACTCTAAAAGGCCATAGAAATATTTTATGAGTTGACACATTGCTCTTACCATAGGTTTTCAGTCCTTTTTCCATAGATATATGTGAGAATATTGTACAGTTTCATTCTTCCCTCCCTCCAGAGTTTACTTTAAAAGTTCATCATGTTGCTAATAGTGTTAAAATGCTGAACTTGGAAGCATTGTTTATGGAGAGTCTCAGTCATGCAGGTCATTGTTGTCTCAAAGGTGCTTTATCAAAAAGCAACCAGACTTTGTTTTTCCTTGAAGATGTTTTGCTTCTTATTCAAGAAACTTCTTCAGTTCAGTTGGAAGGAATGTAAAAAAGCATGAAGGAAAATGAAGGAGATAAATCAGCATAAACGGGAGCATAAATCAGAATAAAACTATTGGAAATATTTACAGTACATCTTGCCTATGCCAAAGGTGAGTTAGATAAAAGAAAACACCAATAACACATTTAAAAACTGTGATATATTTTAAACTGCAAGGACAGGGTTCGCATCAACGTTATTCTCTTTTCCTTTGTTCACAATCTATCAAAACTTGATTTTGTTCTTCTACTACCTTCTTTGTAAACACTTTGCAGAAACCTTGCTTGGCTCCAGGGCTGTTGAGAGCATCATAAATAGCCAACTCTTGCTAAGATTTAATTTTCATTCTGAAGAAAGAATCAATAACTATTTCAAATTATTTCATTTTTTAAACAAAGAAGATTCTTCCAATCTATAAGACCATCATCAGCTCAAACAGTTGTTCATTCTTTATTACAGTTAAAATTCACACTTAAAAAATAGTCAGTGTCCACAGGTTTACAATATATTTTTACACTTGACTGGAGTTTAGAAGTTTTGTAAGAATCACTCAGATTTTGTAAATCCTTCATGCCATTATTAAACTGATCCACCATAGCTGTGACATCAACTTTCAAGCCATAAACCTCCATGTACACTTTTTTTTTGCTTTGCTTTGCTTTGTTGGTTGAGGTGTAGGATTTATATGTTGGGAAGCATTTGTTGGATAGAACTGAAGCCAGAAGTTGGGGTAGAATACAAATCTATGCATTTCCATTCCTTCTCAGATTCCTGTCTATTTCCTCTTTTTTTTACTGACACTTTTTACTCTCTCTTTTAGCAAGTATAGATAACTATTACTCAGGATCAAAGCTAATCTCTTGCATGGAGATTTTGACATTTGGCTGAAGTCCACATTAACTTAACTTGAAAGCTGCATGTGATCACAGAGCTGAAGAAAAGTAAAAATGATGGTCATTCCAGCTTTTATATCTCAAGGGGTACATTATTAACTTCCATACATATATTAAATGGGTTTTTCTAAAAGGTTACTTCACACCTAATCTATCATAGATGTTGAATTTGTTACGTAAGGCATAATGTACCTTACACGATGCATGTAAAACATAATAAAAACCTTCCTCTGAACACATGAAAATCTTGATATAATTTAATAAGAATGTGGTATAAGATGGCAAACCTATCAATCAAACAGTGCAAATGTTTTTATTTCATTGTCACTAAATAAAATATAATATATGAATATTGTCTTGTTTCCTCTTGTTCCTAGCTGGCTGACCAGCTGAAAGTATGGCCTCAATGGAACTATATCTAAATGCATGCAGAGGGGTACCTCAAGGTTCTGTCTTAGGCCCACTACTCTTCAACATCTTCATAAATTATTTAGATGGGAGGATAGAAGGGCACTCAACAAATTTGCAGACAATATCAAGCTGGGAGAAAATAATTTAAAAGATAGACTCAAGATAGAGAAGAGTCTTGACAAACCTGAACCCCATCCAACAAAATTCAATTCAGTGGTGAGAAAAATAAGGTCTTACACTTAGGCTAGAAAAAACAAACACAGAGATAAAGAATATGTGGTACCAGGCTCAACAGTGGCTGTGACAGGGATCCAGGTGTCCTAATGGACAACCACTTAAGTATGAACCAGCAGTGTGCTTCAGTTGTCAAAAAGCCAATGTAGTCCTAGGTTGCACCAACAGATCAGATGAACTATTAGCATTGCACTGGTAAGACCACATTTGGACCAGTTCTGGTCACCAGAATCTCTCTCTCTCTCTCTCTCTCTCTCTCTCTCTCTCTCTCTCTCTCTCTCTCTCTCTCTCTGTGTGTGTGTGTGTGTGTGTGTGTGTGTGTGTGTTTCAGAATGAAAAAAATGCTAAGAACAGCAATAAAGATTAGGTGGTTAAACCATATGATGAAAGATTGTGAAAACTAGGTATGTCTCATGTAATGAAAACATATTTGAGGGGATAACATCCCCAATATTTGAGAGGATGTCATAGAGAAGAGGGGGTCAAACTATTTTCCATAGGGGAGGAAAGAAATAATGGATGGAAGATTATCAAAAAGAGATCCAATCTACAATTAAATAGAAATTTCCTGACAGTGAGAACAATTAATATGTGGCTTGCCTCCAGAAGTTGTAATATGTCCACATTTTGTAGCAAGAATATGTATACAACTTTCAGAGCAAAACCAAGATATTGATAAAATACTCATGCTTCACACAGATATTCCAAATTCTCAATCAAATTTGTCTGAGAACTTTCCTAGATTTCCTTGATATATCTTGCCATTGCCACTCTTCCATAATATCAAAACCTCTGAGCTGGGTAAAGGACTCTGAGCTGAAGAGACATTGTCAGTTATGGAATCTAATATCACCCTTCTCATTAAGGCATTGTCCATGAGCAAGTCTAAAGAGTTTTTCAAATTCACCCTTCCATCCTCCATCTTTTCAAACAAATCTACCATGATAATGCCATTTATATGCATTGGTGCTCCTTTATGATAAATCGGATTAGACCTGTTCACTTCTGCTTACATAAAAGAAAAATGTGTTTGAATTACTTTTTAGATTTTAGTATTGTCTCAAGTCAGAATGCAACATGCCAACCTCATCTCAATTAAATGTGAAGTGTTAAAGCAGTGGCAATTTAGTTGGATGTATGTGAAAAACAAGACTTTTCAGAGCAATATATATCATCACTGGAAACAAACTTGTCAGGAAATGTTTATAAAATGAATATTTATTATCTTATGATCTAGTTCTTTGAAAGTCCAGAAGAGTTGCACCTGATCCTAAAAGAACAAGAATAGGTACCACAAGTACCGCTTGATCTGATTTAGTTTGTCTATTGTCACCAAAGGGATACCAGTATCATAGTGATATAACTACAGAGAGCACTTGTCCACAAAATAGCATTCTTCAAAAAATAGTGAAAGCAATTACTCATTCAGAATTCAAAAATTGTATTAGCAAGCATAAGTATCATGGGTTCAAATCCCACTATTTATTAAGTAGATCTTGTGCATCACAGCGGATGCATTTGCACATGAATACATTCTTTTGTCATTAATATTTTGTGGAAAATGCTTAAGATTTGTTTGCATCTACATAATGGTGGCAAATACAGTAATAATTACTACCATGGGTTTATAGCTGTGCCATCTGGTTCACAGAAAGAATGAGCTCATCTAGACTTACTAGAGCACAGTAAATGTTTTTGTAGAACAATTAACTCATACAACATTCACTGCCAAGCATTTGATAATCATAATGCCATGAGTTTCAACTTAAGTTGAACAAAAATAAACAAAACAAAATTATAAAAACAATTTATTGTACAGATTACAATCTCTTCCTCTTCCCCTTTATTTATTTTGTAATGCCTTTGTCCAGACTTTCAAATGGCTAAAGATTTGATGGAATTCTTTTATGGCTAATATATTAAATAGCCAATGCTCATTATACAAACCTGAAGCTAGAAAACACGATACTGTATTCATCTATTTATTTTTAAATTTCTACACTGCTCATCTCACCTAAGTGCTTCTATTCTATTGAGGAATATATTAAGTGAGAACTCAGTTTAAATGTATATCCCAAATGGCTGTTTATATAAAGAGATTATTGCTGACTTTATTCCTGTTCAAAAGTATATGCGAGGGAAGGCAAGATCTATTTCATCCATGTAGTTATTTCATGCTGTGGATCACAGACTTGGGCACCCTACTGAGTTGCCTGAAGTGTGATTCTGTGCTAATGGGATACTCCTGCCAGGAATCTAACTGCCACATTTTGCATCAGCTGTTGCTTCCAGATCATCTACAAACAACGTTTTGTGTAGCCTTGGTGAAGTGCATTTCAGGAATACATTGCACTGTGTGATGAAGAATTAATATGGAGGTAATCTCCTTAATCAACCAATCTGCTTGGTGAAAATCCTTGTTGCTGAGTGAAGGGAGGCAGTGTCTGCTCCATTCTATATATTTTAAGCATTGCTTCACAGAAAGTTTTCAAAATGAGATTTAGTTTGAATTGGGATCAAAGTGAAGATCACCTTTAGAGATCTGAGCAGCCTGATTTCATATTTATTTATTTGTTTGTTTGTTTGTCAAACATGTACAAGATAACAAGTATGAACATAAACAAGAACAAAGGAAGTAAATACAAATAAATGGGGACTGTAAGACAGGGATGGTAGGCATGCTATGCACTTATGCACACACCCTTTAAGGACCTCTTAAGAATGGAGTGAGGTCCTTGGATAGCACACACCCTTTAAGGACCTCTTAAGAATGGAGTGAGGTTGCAGCTGTGAGAGGTTGAAGCTGTAACAATGGAATCAGGTAGGGCGTTTCAGGCATTGACCAGTCTGTTGCTAAAGTTGTATTTTCTGCAATGAGTTTGAAGCAGTTTACCTTGAGTTTGTAGCAGTTGTTTACCCATGTATTATTGTGACTGAAGCTGAGGATGTCATTGACAGGCAAGATGTTATAGCAGACAATTTTGTGAACTATGCTTAGGTCAGACCACAGGCGGTACAGTTCCAGATTGTCTAGACTGTCAAAATTTCAAGCCTGGAGGAATAAGGAATTCTATTGTGAGTGGAAGAGTGGAGTACTTTTCTCAAGAAATACCTCTGAACCTAGTCTATTGTGTTAATGTCCAATATTTAGTGCAGGTTCCAGGAGGACAAATTGTGTTCAACAATTGGTCTGGCAAAAGGTTTTGTATGCCCTGGTTAACAATTCAATGTTGTCGGAGAAGAAGCTTTGCAATATAAGGTTAACGATTCTTAAAGCTTTTTTTGGCAATGCTGTTACAGTGAGCTCTGGGGCTTAGATCATTTCAGATCTATCACTCCTAGGTCCTTGATAGAGTGAGGGTTGTCTACGAGATCAACTTGTGTTTGGTGTTCTGATTTTTTTTTTGCCAATCTGTAGGACAGAGAATTTGTTAGTTAAAATTTGGAGTTGCCAATTGTGCAACTATTCTGACACATAGTCAAGGTCGCTTTGCAGGGCAACAGCACTGTTGATGGTGTTTTTTACATCATCAGCGAAGAGGATGCAGCTTCTTTTAATGTTGTCACATAGGTAATTGATGTAAAGCAGAAAGAGTGTGGGTCCTAAGAACTGCCTTGGGGTACACCAATATTAAGTGGTGCTGGATTTGATAGGGTCTTCCCTATTTTGACCATCTGTTGCCTGTTTGACAGGAATGTGGCTATCTACTTGTGCAGGGATCAGGAGATGCCATAAGAACTAAGTTTCAGCAGTAGTTTGTCGTACGCCACTGAATCAAAGGCTGTGCAGAAGTCTATGTAAATTGTATCTATTGCTTTACCCTGGTCTAGAATTGTAGTCCAAATGTTTCTGTGGTGTAGGAGTTGCAGATTATAGGACATTTTTTTCCTGAAACCAAACTGCTTGTTAGAAAGTAGGTTGTTTGTTTCTAAGTGTAGGGTGATGAATTGGTTTATAATTGATTCCATGATTTTACAGGTGATACAACACAGTGAGATTGGTATGTAATTTTCTACTAGACTAGGGTCTCTCTTATGGTCCTTAGACTGTGGCTAATGACCATAAGTAAGGCAGGGAGCTGGTTCTGAAAGATATCTCATAGATTTTGCTTAGAGGTTCAGCTAGGGCAGTGGCAAGCTTTTTTAAAAAGTAGGCACATAATCCATCAGGGTCAGTAGACAGGGTTGGCTTTAGGTTATATAGTGCTGTTTCAACGTTAACTGCTGTAAAGTCAATATGTAGTAAATCGTTACAATTTGTTGTGGTGAGACTAGGAAATAGGCAGCAGCAGTTGCTGTCGACAAAGACTGAACTGAAGAATGTATTAAAGAGTTTGGCCTTTACAGCTTCGTCATTACAGTCTTCCCCGTTAGGCCCTTTTAGGGATGGGATAGATTTCGAGTCTTTAAGTTTGGCATTAACAAAATTATAGAAGGCTCAGGAAGAGTTCGAGTTTAACAGCTCTTCCTCCTGTTTGCTCTGAATATCCTAATAATAACTAGGGAAGTTCCCAGGGCAGATGGGAAGATACATGCTCTTTCTGGAATCAATGGTGGCATTCGACCAGTTCTACCCGGTTCTAGAGAGCTGGTAGTGGTGATGAGCAGCAGAGACGGAACCGGTTCTCTCCGCTGCTCTGTGTTTGGCCCGCCCATCTGCCTGGGCTCCCATACTCACTTTTATGTCCAGACTTCAAAGTGCAGTTGCTTTGCACGGTGCAGAATAGCACCATGCGGCAGCTGCTGCAGTGACCAGCATCGTGCAGGCTTTCAGGAGGCAAATTAGAACGCCTCTGTGCCTGCGCAAAGTGTGTGTTTGGTGCATGCGTGAACGTAAAGGTGTGCAAAGCACGCCCACCAAGCCACACCCACCGAATTGGTGGCAACTTTATTTGAATACCACCACTGTCTGGAATGTATAGATCAGTGGTGGCAAACCTTTTTCAGCTCCCGTGCTGATAATTGTGTGTGTGCTTGTGAGCTCGCGCTCGTGTGCCAGCACCTAGAAGGCATTGCGTGCTGCCCCCACCACCACCCCTGTGCATGCATGCATGATCTTCCTGCAGTGCGCTGCACATCTCTGTGCATGCATGCATGATCACACCCCATGCCATCCATCTGCACATGCGTGCATGACCCCAGTGTGCACTGAGCATCTATGCGCATCTGCATGTGTTTCCCGCACACACACCCCACACTTGCATGCCAGATACCCAACAATCAGCTGTCGGGCAGTGGTAGCGCGCACACATGCGTAATAGGGTTCTTCCGGATGAGCTCTCGCGTGCCGGGGAAATGGCTCTTTGTGCCACTTCCGGCATTTGTGCCATAGGTTTGCCATCATGGGTATAGAGAAATCCTCAAAAAGAATTTGATCCAGTTTTACACAGACTGCAAGTGTTTTCTTATTGCTTTCACCTGTTTATAAAAAAAAGGCAGATTGGTTTCAACAGTGCACATGTGTACTAGACGTGGGTATTATAATTTAGATTGTGATAGTGACACTACCTCAACATGCATAATGGAAGACTTAATTCAACACAAATCTCCCTTTGTGCTGGTATTTGAATGGTTTCCTTTCAAGACCATCTCAGTCAATACATCCAGTCATAACTGCAAGGCTTATAACAAGTACTAAAGCTGTTTTGCACATAACGATGCTGTGAATGTCTGCAAAGAGCAATAAAAATGTTCCACAAAGGCACTTGATGGATCTGAATGGCTTCCTGAATGTGCTTGAGGATTGGCTTTCCTTACCTAATGCCCTGGTCTATCTGTAAAATACAGAACTGGTCTGGGAGATGAACATGGATGCCCTTAAATACTCTCTTTTTTAAAAGAATTAGTTGAATTCTTACTTTCAGGGAAAACTAAGTATGCTGAAAATGAGGATTTCCATCTGCTATCACCATCTTGGCTGATTCAATTGACCAAGGTGTTGACTGGCCCATTTGTCAAGGGAATTAAAAAAATGCTTTGTGAAAAGAATTGTCCCCTTCTGCCTCAAAAGACAAAAAAAAAAAAAAAGTAATCTGGGAAATGATTAGCTTGTCTCAAGTCCACAACTTGTAGCTTAGTTGATTGAAAAGTTTTCAAGATTTTATATTTACCACTGACAAGTGTTAAAGATACATTACCGAAAACTATGTGTTTCGCACTTCTTTGATATCCAACAGTTGGGACTGGAGAGTGGAACTGATGTGAGCAACTAAGTTAGGATATACAGTATAAGAGAGAAATACTCAAAATCAATGGTGAGATACAATTGTTTTTACTACCCGTTCTGTGGGTGTGGCTTGGTGGGCGCGGCAGGAGAAGGATACTGTAAAATCTCTAGTCAGAGGTGATATTTGCCGGTTCTCCGAACTACTCAAAATTTCCGCTAGTGGTTCTCCAGAACTGGTCAGAACCTACTGGTATGGGGAATTCATCAGCTCTCTGGGAAATTGGTCTTTCTGTCAAATTATTTTTACTTTCGGAAAGCTTTTTTTAAAAACCCCAACATTCAGTTAGAATCAGTTTTCCTGTAGCTTAAATTTGTTATTCCATGTCCTTTTCTCCAGATTTTTTTTCTTTTAACAACCCTGTAATCTGTTTTATTGGGGTGGATTCAAAGCAACTGAATGAAGCTGAATGTTTATTGGCCAGATGTCCTTCCTGATGCCTAAGTGGAGTTCGTAGCAAATATTTTCTCTTTGCACCTTGATAGAGAAACATCTGTCACTGCCTAGGATTGAACTCTTGACCTTTTGAGTGGGAGGCGAGCATCTTCATCTCTAGGCCACCAAGCTGCTTCCCCTATATCCCAGAATAAAAGAGAATTGTTTTCTGTGAAACACACTTTCAGGAATTTGAAGACTGCTATTATATCCCTTGATTCTTCAACTTCTCTTCATCTTAGGTTCCTGATCATACTTGTTGCCTTTTCCAAGTGTTCCAAAAATGTGATGTACAGAAATGGTCAGAGTGGAATCTAATCAAAGCTAAGTCAATAGGCAATTTATGAGTATCAAACTTTAGCTAAGATACCACTCTTCTAGTAATTCTTTGTTTGATTTTGCATACTCTTAGAGATATTTGAATCAAAAGTTGAATGAGTTATGATTTTTTAAAAATGTCCTTATAGCACATATTATAATACTGTATAACTGGAGGGGACCTTAGGACGTCTTCTAATCCAAATTCCTACTCAAGCAGGAGATTCTATACCATTTCAGACAAGTGGTTGTCCAGTCTCTTTTGGAAAGTCTCCAGTGATGGGGCACACACAAGTTTTGAAGGCAAGCTATTCCGTTGTTTGATTGCTCTAACCATTAGGAATTTGCGCCTTAACTCTAGGTTGCTTTTCTCCTTGAATGGTTTTGCATGACCTCTTCATATGAACTAGAATAAATTGTTAAAACAACAACAAAAACAATAGTTTGCTTTGATTATAAATATATCGGAATAAGCTGTTTTTACGGTATTTTTGAAGTCTTCCTGAGCCCCAGCTCATTTTAATGCTGTATTAAACACTTATTCCTCTCTCATGAAAAATTGTACTTATAGTGTTAGCATTACACACGTCTGAGGCTAAGTTTGCCTACCAACTCACCAGTGGATCATGGGGTGAATAAGTTTTGTTTATGTACTCTTGAGACACTATGACTTATGCATGAATTAGCTAGTAGATGAAAGAATAATATATTGATTGGTAAGGATCAGTGGTGGGATTCAAAAAAATTCACTACCGGTTCTTTGGGTGTGGCTTGGTGGGCGTGGCAGGGGAAGAATACTGCAAAATCTCCATTCCCACTCCACCCCACTAACCAGTCAGAGGTGGTATTCCAAACTACTCAAGATTTCCGCTACCGCTTCTTCGAACTACTCCAAATTTCTGCTACAGGTTCTCCAGAACTGGTCAGGACCTGCTGAATATCATCTCTGCTCAAAATAAAACTGGAAGGGACCTTGGAGGTCTTCTAGTCCAACCGACTGCTCAGGCAGGACACGTGTTTGTCCAATCTCTTCTTAAAAATCTCCAGTGATGGAGCACCCACAACTTCTGAAGGCAAGCTGTTCCACTGGTTAATTGTCCTCACTGTTAGGAAATTTCTCCTTAATTCCAGGTTCCTTCTCTCCTTGATTAGTTTCCATCCATTGTATTTGTCTTGTCATCTTATGCTTTGGAAAAAAAGTCGATCCCCTCTTTTTTGTGGCAGCCCCTCAAATACTAGAATACTGCTGTCTCCCCTAGTCCTTCTTTTCTCTAGACTAGCCAAACCTGTTTCCTGCAACTGTTCTTCATATGTTTTAGTCTCCAGGCCTTTAATCATCTTAGTTGGTCTTCTTTGCATTTTCCTCTCCCAAAGTCTGAACATCTTTTATGTAATGTGGTGATCAAAACTGAATACAGTAATTCAGGTGTGGTCTTACTAAAGTTTTATAAAGTGGTACTAACATTTCATGTGATTTTGATTCTATGCATCTGTTTTTACAACCATTGTATTTGCTTTATACTGTAATATAATGCTCACTTCTCAGCTTGGAAGCACTAAGTTACCTACTCCCTTTTTTAAAGGAAATATATCCCTCAGGCCCTTTCCAATCAATAAGAAAGGAAACAGCACAACCTCAAGCGAGGCAGAACAGAAATTTGACTTTCCTTTGTGGGAAGTTAACATGATACATTCATTTAGAAGGGAGTACTGGTTACTTGTTTCACATGCTTGCTTACCCTACTGCTTTTCTAAATTAAATTTGGGTCTGAGATGGTTTTAGACATGCCTTACACTATGACGATCGAAATAAATCATGACAGACAACAAATGCCAAGCAATGAAAAAGCTAAATAAGTCTGTATGGCAGTATATTTAATTAAAACTAAGCCTAACATAAACTTGCCTGAAAAGAAAATGTAATTAAAGTATTGGTGTTTGGAATATGTTACAGGACTCTCTGAGGTAAATCAAAGTACACAAACCCCAAACAATGTTTCTAACTCTGAGAGAGCAGATTCTGATCTTCCTTTGCAATGTTCTAAAATTCTTAGAATGGGATTTATAATTCAGTGATGGGGGAAAATCACTTCTTCCACAGTATTAGAAAAACATATTGCTTGGGAATAACCTTTGGCAAAAAAATAAATACTAACTAGTTTCCACATAAATCATCTGGGGTACAGTAAATCCAAACTGTGTTCTTGAATTCGGATATATAATGTGTAAAAAACATGTCTAAGAAGCCAAAGAAACATGCTGAGATAGGAATTTGAAATGCCCATACCTCTCAAATGAATGTTCAGGTTAGAAGTTAAATAATTTTTTTCGTACTTTTCTGATGTAAGGTAATTTTTTGACCTTTATTTCAAAATGCAAGTGGCAGTTATGCATTTTTAGAGAAAATGTGAATTTACTGGTATATTTGGAAAGGAAATTAATATTCAGATTAAACAGGGGAAGTCCTATATCTTATCAACAGGAGACTGACAGGATATAATTGAGAATATAAAGTTATGCAAATATATACCTCCTTTCGCAGTGACATTGTCCCATCCCCTTTTGCAAGCAATGACAGGAAAATAATTTAAATGAATTCACTGGTTGGTCTGAATTGCCAGGTCATGAGTAAAGTGGAAGACAAGGATAGCGATGGAACCATTCCTTTTTTTTTCCTTTCTCTCCTTTTTAAAGATGAGAAATTAAAAAGGCTCTGTTCAAAGAGAGGACAAAGATTTTTCAATATTAGATTCAATTCTCTGACCTCCAAAAGGAAATTGATCCCAGGTATGGTAATTAAATCAATTTGTTGAATATTTCCCCAATATATGAGTCTGTCCAATTTTTAAAAGAGTCCCTAGCCATCAATGCAATAGTACCTGGGTCATTATTCATGCACAATTAATGAATAATATAATGGATAATAATATGCCTCATAAATTGCCTTTTCCTATCATTTTTAATTCTTTTTTCTTCCTTTCCTTCAACAAATAAAAAATATTGCAATTATGCGAAGTATATAATCTATAGTAGGGTCTCCAAACTTGGCAACTTTAAGACTTGTGGACTTGAACTCCCAAAATAGCTGGCTGGGGAATTCTGGGAGTTGAAGCCCAGAAGTTTTAAAGTTGCCAAATTTTGTGATCCCTTATGGAGAACAAAATAATTCCCAACCATAGTAACTGGACAGACTACTACATCTTTAGCTCAAATCCTTCCTGTTTGCATATTTGAGATTTTATGAAAAATCCTGAGTACCTTAGTGAATTTCTTGCCTCAGAGGAAGACTTCATCACAGCCATAAGGCCAATAGTCAGATAGCTAGAAAGGTAGATAGATAGCTAGTTTAATTTTCTATACATACATATGAAACAACCTTTTTTTTTTCAGCTTCCATCCACATGAAAAGTGGACGGTTTATAGAAATAGAAAGGTGAAAAATATCTCCTCCTTGTAAGACAAATCTAACTATTGGTTACATGGGAAAAAAGGAAAATGGATTAATTATCTCTGCAGGTGAAAATTTTCAGATTAGGGGGAAATAAAAGCCATCCTGGTCCAGTGGTGGGATTCATTTTTTTTTATTACTGGTTCTGTAGGCATGGCTTGGTGGGCATGGCAGGGGAAGAATACTGTAAAATCTCCATTCCCACCCCACTCCTGGAGGAAGGTTACTGCAAAATCCCATTCCCTTACCATCCCAATAACCTACTTTCCAGCTCCGTTCTCCTGTGCAGGGCAACAAAAGAAGTCCCAGCCAATCTGATGGGACTCGGGAGGCAAAGAATAGATGGGGGCAGGACCAGTCAGAGGTGGTATTTGCCAGTTCTCTGAACCACACAAATTTCCCGCTGCTGGTTCTCACCTCTGCCCTGGTCTCAGAAAAGACAGCAGTGAAATAGCATATGGCGGAAGGACTCAGCTATATGGCCCAACAAAGACTTATATGTAGATGGAACAAATTTATTTTTAACATGCAGTAGGGCTTTGTCATAACTTTGGGGTGTGGAATAATTTACAATTAGTGCCTTTCTTTTGTTATTGGATTTATCTCAAATCTTTATAACTATAGAAATGAACATGGTGTCTTATCATAGTTAAAAGGGTCTTCAAACTTAGCAAGTTTAAGACTTGTGGACTTCAACTCGCAGAATTTCTCCTCCAGTCATGTTAGCTCAGGAATTCTGGGAGTTGAAGTCCACAAGTCTTAAACTTGCTAAGTTTGAAGACCCTTGAGTTAAACCATAAGACAACAATGCTGGATGAGGTCACAACTTTATCTAGTAGTGCATTTTGTGTCACACAGCGGCCAAATAGGATATTTGTTTTTTTTCCCCTAGCAACTAGTGTTTCAGACAAATTGCTTAAACAGCAATTGATATTAGTAGTCATAAACAGAAATTGATATTAGTAGTTCTCAACAGCTTGATTATCCATGGACCTGCCGGATTCTGTTTTAAAATGAATGAATGAATATACACATATGTCTTCTTTGGGTCAAGGTGATTGCATTAGTTGCAATGAATGACATTGAGTAGTTACATTTTGAGAGAGAAAGAAAAAAGTATCTGCCCAAATTATTTTTTTGCATTTCACATCTCCAACATCTCCAGTTCTGTTAAGTCAGGTTTTAAAACCTGATATGCACATTTCTTTCCAGGACTGCATGTTCATCTTTATGGCAACATTCCAAGCACAACATATTTAAAGGTCTTTGTAAATGGACATATATCATACATTGGCTAAATAATTGTATTGTATCAATGAATCTTAACTTCCTTCTAAGAATCTGAATCATTCAAGTGAAAAAGTCTAACTGAATGCTATGACTAAAGCATGCAATCCTACTTTACCTTCACAGGAAGGAAGGAAGGTAGGAAGGTAGGAAGGTAGGAAGGTAGGTAGGAAGGAAGGAAGGAAGGAAGGAAGGAAGGAAGGAAGGAAGGAAGGAAGGAAGGAAGGAAGGAAGGAAGGAAGATGGACAGACAGACAGACAGACAGATCACTAGCCTTTCTCTAGATGTTTAAAGGTAGTCATCAACATTTTAAGCATCCATGGAAGGCAACTGACAATCAGTGCAGATATTTTGGTGTAAGCACCATGTTATCATGTTAGCAGTCTAGGTGATGCATTTTGCTTGTTTGTAAATTTAAGAGTGTCCAACATAAAGCATGTTGCAGGATCAAAATGGAGGGTAATTAAAGTTTTTGTTCTTGTTATCTTTAATAACACTATGCTATTCTTCCACTGAGCTTTTTAAAAGATTAATATACATTATCCTTACACTCAGACTGAGAAGAAAAGAAATTATTTGTATTTTTAAAAAGATTTGTCACAAAGTGATTTTCTCACAAAATATACCGATTCGAATACTTTTGTTTTCATATTCTAAACAAAATTGCAATGCATCTTGCAATAAATATTGTTTGTTTAAGATAGAGCAGCCTATGAAAATTGAAATGGCAGAGAAATTTTAGACTCTATGGATTGGTTGAATAATTAAATGTACGGTATATAAAATAAAATCAGTTCACTTTAGTCATAGTTATTTAAAGAATTTGATTCAATTTGACAATTTGAACTGACTTTTCTTTTTTTTCCCCCTTTAATATAGCTAATTTTACTTGGAAACTCAATTGAATATTCTTTTAACTGAATCCTGAATCTTTGCATACCCCTAATAAATAAAAACCTGATTATGCAGAACTGATTGCTGTCATAATTCTGTACACATTCTGAACTTAAGCTTGTGCCTGAATGCAAATAGTTGTTGGCTATCCTTTTGGAACATTCCTTATTTTGTTTATCAATAAATATCAAAACCTTTATTTTTCATGCTGAATCATTCGAGGTTTCAAATTGCAAGATCTGTATGTTGTATCTGAATATTAATTGTATTTGTTTTTCTGAGAGAGAGTAGAATTGAAATTGTGAATACTGTAGATGATTGTATTTCTCTGCAGGCAACTAACCTTGCCTGCATTCTTAATTAATGAAGGTGCAAGAGAGTCATTCATTCTAGTTGAATATTGGTGACCTGTGAAAACTTCCTTCATTTTTGGGGTAGTTAGGATGGATATTATCAGTCAGTTATTCCACCTGGTAAAGTGATTATGCAAATAAATGTCTTTATGAATCCTACATGTGCCTTGAATAAGGTATGAGATTCCCACACTGAATACCAATATGAAGCTTTGCATTGTTATTAGCAGAGAGAATGTGTCATGGATCACCACCAAACTCTTAATTTTAATTGCAGAAAACTGTAAATTATAGCTTTCAAATTCATATAGCTATTGAAATATATGTTTTCATTATTAGATCCAAGAAAATAATTGGTATTGATTCTGAAATGATCAGTTAAGAACAGTGAAACAGTTCATTAATTAAGTGAGTTGGTTATCATTCCCAATGCTCAGATATTTGCAAGATACTCTGTGTGTGTGTATTTATATACACATGTATCTCTTAACTCTCTTCATTATGTACACAACATAACTTTAACCATATATACATGGTTAAATTTGTATAATTAATACAAAATTGCATAACATTTGTGTAATATATCAATGTATACAAAGTCACTGAAAACCTTTTGTTACAACCTTCCCTCCCCACCTCTTAAATGACACTATTTTGGTGAAGGTTGTGCTGTAGGCAATTCCTGCTATCCTATAGAATCAATTATAATAATGATTCTATTTGTATGTTTTAGTATTCTGCAAACAGTCTGTTTTGTTAACTGTTACCTATATCTTCCACTATCAAGAAATAATCAGGAATAATAACTTCCCATATTGAAAGTTTGTGATTACTAAATCAAATCTCAATGCTTAGGGTGAATATTTTTAGGTCTATTCTTTCATTCTCTAATTGACAAATTACTCCATAAAAAGTGGAATCTTTCCATTTGGAAAATCAGTGAGTTAGCAAAACAAAGCAACATTACTGAGAGATGTTCCTAGAGAAGCAAAGAAAAATTATTGCAACATAAAGAAAGTCAAAGCTACAATACTTCATTTACACTAAAAAAAAAAACCCTTAGGTGAGCAATTCTTTTATTGTACAGTTGGGAATTGAAGGTGTTGTTATACATGAAATATTTTGCCTTTGCTATTACCTCTGCATTAAACATAAAATATTGTTTTGTATAAGTATCATTACAGTTGTAAACTTTCCATTCATTTTTGCTGTTTTCTTTCAATTGAGAACAAATTGAGAATTGATGATGCTGTTATACATCAAAGATCTTTGTAATAATTGTTCACATATTAATCATGAATTATTGTTTTGCATTAGTATCATCTTAGGCTGTATTCCTTCCTTATCTTGACCTATTTTTACTTCCCAAAATTGTTCCCCCCCCCCCATTTTATTACAACTGAAAGCTTACCACAAACAATACTGTATGTAGAAATATAATACTACACCCCCCTGCAAAAAAAAACAACAACAACCAACAACCCCACCCAATACCACAAATATAATTGTAGGCAAATGCCAGTAGAGGAACAAAGTGTCACATATTTTTGTACATGTGAAAAAATTGAAGACATGGATCAAAGAGGAATATTAGAATGGTCTGAATATGGAGAAATGTTGTAAAAAATAAATAGGATGGGTCAAGTTATAAGGAGAGATGACGTGATTTACTAAAGGTTCTATGGACAGACAGACACAGGTAGAAAAAGTTTTTCACTAGTTTTTCACTAGTCTAAAATACTAATCGGTTCCTTTAATTAGTTCCTCTTCTACTCAGCCCTCCATTTTTTTTTTATCTAAATATGTCTCAAGAAGATGATAGACCAAGATTGCCAAAGATAGTGAGAGACAAAGAACTCTCTTACATAACTTCCTAACAGTGAGAACAAGGAACCAATGGAACATCTTGATTTCAGAAGTTTAGGTGTCCCATCACTGGAGGTCTTTAAAAAGAGACTGGATAGCCACTTGTCTGGAATATAATGTCTCCTGTTTGAGCAGGGGCTTGGACTAGAACACCTCCATGTCCCTTCCAGCTCTATTCTGATCGATTGATAAAATCTCCTAAGAAAGCATTTTCTCTAATTTGTGTTTACAATTTTCTTTCCTTTTCCCCCTTAAATCCTTTTAGATTAGGCTGATTAGTTTTGAAATCATGTATCAATCTCAGATGGTTTAAGCATAATTCCTTATTTAACAAGTCAAGAAGTAGAAGAGTTTAACTTAGTCTGATTCTTTATTTTTATGCTCACAGTCTACTCCAAAGAATCTAGCATGGCCACCTTGCGAAAATGAAATGGATAGCTTAGAGAAAATACCTTATAAATGTGACATACCAGGGAAGTAGTGCTTCTGCATTCCAGAACTGACTGATAAGAGCAGTTGATTAATGTAACTAATCTGTTGTAGATGTTGGAATACACTTCTGGAACAAAAGAATTGGCGGACAAACCCAAAGTTAATGTAAGAAAAGGGGTTTATTTTTATTTATTTGTTTGTTTATTTATTTAACAAATTTCTATAGCCATCCAACTCACAAAGGTGAGTCCTATGATTCCTCTGTAGGATTCCTACAGGGTGAGGACACTTATAGTCCCACAGTATATTTAGTATGAGTGTGGAAAATGTGCACAGAAGTGTCTTCACAAGGTTTGATAATTAAACATTGTTTAGCAACATGTATGCATGGATGTACAAAGACATAGTTTTAATCCAATAACAAAGTCTGAAAAGGAACTTTGAGTTTCTGCACGACCACAGCAAGTGAAAATAAATATTATATTGATTGGTGCTCTGAAGCGGTGTGCTGGCTGAATGATTAAAATGTTGATCTTGTTGACCAGAAGTTCGGCAAGTTAAAATCTAAATATTGCATGGCACAATGAGCTTCCATTACTTGCTCCTGCTCCTGTCAACCTAGCATGTTAATGCAAGTAGATAAATAGGTACCACTTGGTGGGAAGGTAACAGTGTTCTGTGTGCATTTGGTGTAAAGTTATGCCAGCCACATAACCATAGAAGCTTCTTCAGACAACACTGGCTCTTTGGCTGTGAATTGGAGATGCGTACCACCTCCTAGAATTGTACAATCTGGCAGGGGAAACCTTTACCTTTACAGTTTTGCTCTGATTTAGTCTAAAGCCATTTCACATGTTTTTCAGATAGAGAACAAACTTTATTACTTCTGCCTGATGAAAGGAGAGACACTGTATGCAGTCCATTTCCCCAATTAACTAAAATGCCAAAATGTCTCATTAGACTGGCCTGGAGTTAATTTAAATGCATTTTGTAAAGTTTATAATGTGGTCCATGCACATCATATAAGATCTTTTATACTTTGACGTCTGAAATCTCATTTTATAGTGCAGCTTCCCATGCCAGAGTCATGCAATGATCTGTCAGTGTTACTGTTTGCTCTCTCTGCATTTGTTAAATTAATTTTGCAGTGTAACTATGGCTAGAGCATAAAGTAATAATTCATCCTCAAGAGTCAAGGATAATCACAGTGTGTTCCTTGTCCAAGTAAAATTGTATAACACTCCTTGCCAACCTTTGGCATTAAGCAGCCACCTGGAACTTCTCTTTCATGTCTAGTTGAAGAATATTAGGTCCTCTGCCTGTTAAATCTTGATGGTGGGGGAAACAAGGTCTTTTAATGACAATCAAAGAATAAGTGAATGCCTATGTGAATAACTTTCCTTTTCATATTCTTTTTTAGAAAAAAAAAATCTTTAGAAAGGATTCAACTAAAATTTCTAAGAAGTTTCTTCCAGATCATCTGCTGTGTTCCAAATGCAGCACTTTGACAGGAAGCAGGAATTGGTGTACTTGAAAATAATCTCTGGATAAATATATTTACCTACTAGTTGAAACTACTTTGCTACATTAATAGACTGAACCATCTAATATTTAAAGGTTCCAGGTTTTCAAGCCATGTTGGCAACACACGAAGTAAAGTTGTAGAACTGTTTTCATGTATCGATCTCCTGCTAGATATGCTTTATCTTCCATTTCTTTCTCAGCTCAAGTAATAAATTAAAAAATAATAACAGCTAGCGCATGGACCAGTCTAAATTTTATTCCTGGATGGGGCATTGTGAAGAGTATGGAGTTTGGATCAAAATGATTGACAGACCCTTCCAGGATGTTCCTTGCCAAATTTGATACCTCTTTCTATCTTCTCAATGTGATTCATCTTTTCCACTTTTTTGGATTCCCAGAAGCTGAGGGACAGAGAGAAAAGTTGTTCAACAACAGATCTCTTCCTATGGGGTTGAAATCCCTGCTTGAATTTCAGAGGGAAAATTCATGTTTTCGCCTAGTCCTGCCGATTACTTGATTGCAGTCTGTAGAAATGTCACATTGTTTTGTAACAGCTGCAGTTTAATCAGTGCTTGACAAAAGATTTCAAAATCACTCATATTTGTGTGCAAGATGTTAACTGAAGTAGCTAGCTTTGCTAACATGCACAAATATATTGTAAGAATGACACGGTCAGAAGAAATATATAAATCAGACTTATAACTCGATACTAGTTCTTTGAGTACATCTAAAACAAAGTTGCAAAATATTGCACCAGTCTTTAAAGGATAGAAACTATGTACTTTCTTTTTGATATAAACCTCCCTCTAAATCTTTGTCAAGCATCTTCTGCAAAGATGGCTCTCATTTGGAACGTAAGAATGACTAAATAGTGGCTCATTCCTTATGCTACACCAAGCTACATTTCAAATTAAATGTGAATGACTATGTCTGATTAAATATTCTGTTGAATTATGATCCAGAAGAATCAACTGGTACAAACAAAACGACAACAACCAAGCAACCCTTGAAAAGCAAGGTCAGTAGGATTCACACATCCATAAAATATATAGGGCAACACAGTGAGCTTGTTATCATATTGTTCTAGAAGTGATTGGGCACACTACAGAGTAGTAGCAAGTGATATAGTGTGGTGCTGTTCAGGCTGCACTGTTGTGGTAGGACTTTTCGGTCGAAAGATCAGCATTTTTCCAGTAATGATATCATAAAATAATGGAATGGAGCTCTGTTGTGAAGAAGAACAATCAAATTAATCAATCTAAATAGTGGGCAAAATCCAGTCAAGCCTAGGAAACTCAATTTATAAAGAACCAATCAGGAAGATGTAGTTTTCCCTATCACTCATTTAAGCTATCAGAAGAGGAGGGGGCAGTTCCATGTTGCCTTTATTATTTTATCTTCCATTATAGAAATACGGAATCTCTCTCCCAGCTAGTTTGTCCTAGGAGATGTTCATTTGTCCCCTTGCTAGAGTGAGAATTGGTGAACTACTCTAGGGATACAGAAAGTTAGATGTGATTGGAATTCTTTGTTAATTTGCATTATGGATTGGCCTGAGCTGTCCCTTGTGTGTCTTTCGTATTATTTTCTTCTACCTCTGTATATGTGTTTGTGTTGTGCGCGCGCGCGTGTGTGTGTGTGTTCCATCTAATACACAAATGGAATCCTGATTTCTTTTCCTTTCCCCATTGTCCTTTTAATGTTAAGCTAGTTCCTTAACTAATATATCCTAATATATTTTTTCATTATACTGCTCCATTCACCTTGCCAGGGGAATAGCTTAGTGTGCAATGCTAATGTATTTTTACAAAAGATTTTTTTTCACTGCACAATCCACAATAAAGCATAGGAAGAAAATCTACCCCAGAAATGAAAATGAAGGTAGCAGCAGTTAGAGCTTCCAGGGCCTCTTCCACCACTGGGGCCATTTTGGTCTTTCCTTGCCAAATCCGCTCTAGTTCCTCCTTCAGTGCTTGGTATTTCTCCAGCTTCTACAGTCTCTCACTCTTTTTTCCTGATGTCAACTATCACTTGGCACTGCTACATTTATCATAATTTTGTTTTCTAGGCACTCTCTACTACCACTCTATCTGGTTGATTGGCCAGCACTTGTCTGTCTGACTGTCTAAATCTGAAAGTCCCACAGGGTATTATCCCTCTTATTCTCCATGACTTTCTGTCAAATTTTTCAGGTTGCATCATGCACTGGCCATGCCCATACCCAATTTAGCGAAGGGGGAAAAAGTCAGGTGACACTGCTGTGATGATGTGAGTTTGACACCCATGGCTAGTTCATACACTATGCCCACAATGCTGGCTATTTGGTTGAGTCATTCAGTATATGCTGTTTCAGCCATAAACTAACAACATGACACTTTGTGTTGGACTGTGTCTTCTCTGCCTAGCCTAGACCTCGGGACCTGCTTTTATGGGTCTTGTGCTTAGTGCCTATTCCTGTACTGCTATGATTAGTTTCTCAAGGATATACAGCATATTTTGTTTTAAACTTGATCAAATAAACCAGTGTTATATTCCTCGCTTTTATTTCTAACAGTCTAAATCAGGGGTGTCAAACTGGTGGTTCATATCATGCATAGGCCACGTCCACCCCAGTTCTGTGAAGGGAAAAACATCATGAAATGTCATGTGATGGCAACAAGATGCGGTGAGTTTGACACTCTTTTTTCTAAATCTTTAGTTCATTCAAATACTAGGAATTGATTTTTATTCATTTCTTTTTTGGTCCATCACAGAGTTTTTCAAGCTTTAACAAGCCTTTTTTTATAAATCCAGGACAATATATATATATATATCCAGGTCACACTCTTGGTTAGTCATTTGTATTTCCCTTTTAAATTTTAAAATCTCAGCCAGATTCTTTTGGACCCAATGAAACACCTGTTTCTAACTCATTTTCTTGGCCCATCAGTTGTAAAAATTCACTTTTGATACCAACTATCTTGTCAGATAAAATTTGTTCTAGATCTTTCATTTCTTCAATAACATTTTTTTTGGGGGGTGGAGGCAAACTCTATCCATAGAAGTTGTCATTAGTGACATTGTTGATATCATGGCTACCATTTTCTCATTTCATTCTTCAAATATCTCTTTCACTATTTTTATAACACTTTGAAATATTTTAAAAGGTAGTACGGCTTTAGTTCCCTCTAGTGTCCAGTTTTTTAAATCATGAAATTGTTTTGTTTTGTCTGGTGAAAACCACAATAAAATCTATTTTCCATTAGAAGCTGTTTCTCCATTTATAAGATTAGAATCTTATTTAACTTTTTATTGATTATTTTAGATTCTTTAACATGTTAATCTTATAATGAAAATGTTCTTTCATTCAGTATTAAATGCAGACTCACCCAACTTTTTTTCAAATTTGTCAGTCCACTGCATAATAACTTAGAAATAGTTAATGTATAATTTGTAAAAGTGATTAGAAAGTGAGGTTCACAAACTATAAAAAGGTTTTAGCAAAATGACTAATCTAGTGGCTTCCTAGTAATTTCCCTGTGAAAAATTTCTGTCCCACAATTTTCTCATAAGCAGCATATGTCCAAAATAGATATGGGCAATCTTCCATCCTCCCCTTATCCAGAGATGTTCCAATGAATCTTTCTACTTACCAGTTCCTTGATCTTTCCTGCAGTTGGTGACTTTGTAAAAGAAGTTAGTCTTCAGTTCACCATACCTCACACAGAAATTTCTCACAACACAATGATTTTTTATGTAACCAGAAAAGAAAATTTCAAGCAACAGAAGTGATAGGGAGCAATTTTGTTTTTTAAAAAAACTTCAAATTTTCATTGTAATATCACTTAACATTCACCTCCATGAATATTTCTCTTGCTGCACTGTGTGTGTGTGTGTGTGTGTGAAAAAGAGAGAGAGAGATGAAGAATTACAATACTTGCTATTTGACCACTTGCAGTAGAAGGCATGCAACTCACAGCAATGGTCCATTAAAAATAATAGTTACCTTTTATAACTATTCATTATTATGTCATTATTACAACTTGAATCAGTTTTCATTAGGCTACCACTTCCTTTCTATTCAGTCTTGTGTGCAAGTGTATTTGTAAAATCTTCTACTGTCTAAGACTATTTTTTGTTTTTCATTTCAGCAGGCAATGAAGAGAAGTACTTGAACTTCCTCTTACAATTTGACTTGAGATTATTTGTCACAGCTCTTTCTGACATTCTTTAGTCATTGCTAATTGGAGTCATTAGCTGATTTAGCAAATGTAATACTCCATTCTTAAATTTAAAGTCTGAAGTATGATTGAGTTGAGAAAGGCCATGTGGACACTGAATACCTCTGCTCAGGATAGGAATCATGTTGACAGTCCATCCTGTATTTGAACACATCCTTTACAAAATTTGCCATCTCTCTTAGTCCTCTCCAAAATACTCTTGTTGTTTCTATATTTTTTCCCAATATTTATTTGGAAACTACTGTCCTGTAATTTAAATCTATTATTCCATACTCTTCATTCTGGAATGAGAAAAATATATCATGTTTTAGATGTTTGAAGAGTACCATGTTTTCCTCAGTTGCATATCTCTTTATACAATATATTGCTTTCCTCATAAAGTATTTTTATCTTTCTAATATTTCTTAGGTATTCATATCTCTAATTTGTTTTTATCTTTTTATTTGTATGTTTTAGCTTTCCCCCCAACAGGTGCCCTCTCATTTTTACTGTGAAGAAATGTGTCCTTCTAGCAATAATGCATATGTAAGAAAGAAAATAGAATCATTTAATGATTTTCATCACATATATTAAAACCATATTTTAAATATATTATGCAATCGTATGCCATTGATGAAGCCACAGAAGATAGAAAGCATTTGGTTTATATTTAAAAAGATAATCTAATTGAATAATCTACATAATACCTGCTACATTCTCAATAGAAATTTAAATTTAAACTAGGTATCTTATTAGTGTCCTCTTTTCCCACGCCCCACCGTGTGTGTGTGTGTGTGTGTGTGTGTGTGTGTATTTAATGAATTTGGCTAAAGAGAGGGCTGGAATAAAGTTTTAAGGAATAAATATAGCAAGTACAAGTTGCAAAAAGAATGTTCAATACTGGAATAGAAATAAAGTCACTGTTTAAGCAATGCACAAAATTGTTTGATTTTCCTCAATCCTTCTGTTTCTTTGAAGTTTGATCTTATTCTGGATGAGTCCTATCAGTGTTACAAGATTATCTGAGACAATTTGGATCAAAGGTGTGGCGTCTAAGAGCACTCAATACCTCAGTATCAATGTCTGGACATAGCACTACAGAAAGGAATGGAATCACTGAAAGTTGGCATCACCAAGACCCAATTCTGCAAAACTATAGAAGTATATTATGGTAGAAAGCTGTTAAGAAATCCAGAAAAAGTAGCAGGATTACACATTCTCCCTTTTCAGGTTTGGCTGAAATATAACAATTCAGAACTGACAGTGCCATTTAAGCAATAATCAATAATTCTTTAAGGGTCCCACAATGCAGTCAATCACATTGTAAGCATGAAGACCTGTTCTTTATTTACATCATCCAATTGATTAGGAATGAAGAACATTTTTGCGGCTTGAGTGCTGGATACCTGAAGGCAATGCTTGAGTAGATATTTACATGGCTGCTGAAAACAACATTCATTTCAGCCCACCTTTCTCTTTAAAACCATGAAACATTTAGTTGACCCTAGCTTGCATTGTAAAGACACTTCTAGTTTACCTCTTCTTGGATGTGATACTCTCTTTCTTTTATCTCATGGATTTGAAAAATACTTCAGAAATAGTATTTTTGTGAGACTAATTTTCTAGCTCATCCTATTTTCTGCTGCCTTTACCTTGGTAGGACAGAAAATTTGAGCAAGCGGTTGAAAAATAAATAAATGAAGTAAAAATAATTACATCTTTGGCTCTCCACATTAGCATGAAACATTTGGAACTCTGCAAAAGCTTGAAACTTTCAGCTCTTCTGTAAGTGGGAATTATCTTCTAACTATTTTACATGATTTCAGAGGGATCTTTGCGTTTAATCATAACTGTTGTTGTGTAGGAATTACTTTGTAGAAAAGCATCAGACTCGCATTCTTAATATTTAGCATTATTCACATATAATACAGGCAAATTTCTACTCAAAGATGAGAATTCATTTACTTTCCTCTGCAAATAACAAGCTAAAGAATTTGTTGTGCAAAAATAAGGTAATCTATTCTTGTACTAAATATGTCAAATGAGTAGGAAATAAGAATATTCAAGAACCATAGGAGGCAGTTCTTCTATTTGTTCCAAAGCAGGTTGCAGTATCTGATACAACAACTATTCTGGATATTTGCAATGATGATATTGCTGTTTCAGAGGACAATATATTCATGAGCTAGAGGGTAAAAAAATAAATAATATGCTATTTTTTCTGTTTGAATTTACATACACTAGTTTTGGTGGAGTAGAGATATTTCTGGAATATACAAATATGCCAACATTTACTGTGATACATCCCCAAACACGCTTCTGAATTTCTTCAGTCAGAGATTCTTAAACCCTTTGACACCATTACCCCTTTTCCCAATCTTGAATGATGACATTAACACCTTCTCCGAAATATCCCCAGACTCTTGTTTTACACAAGTGTCTCAGCAAAAACAGGACAGCGGCAATGCCAAACTAGATCTTTCATTCACAAGCAATTACAGCTGTTTCATTACCCTTAGGATAGGCCCAAATTACCTCAGTTTAAGAACCACTGGGATAAGGGGAATAGTAAATTTGTGCTCTTTTTTTTCCAAAAGGAGAAAGCAATTGATTTAAATTCTCAGTGGTGTGCTATGGATATTTGGGGGTTTGTCTATTTATTTATTTTGTTTCATTGTTTATTTTGGTACCCACAAATTTGCATGTTCATGGATGTCCTATCTTCTTGCAAAGTAAGCGTATTGGACTTTTGAGACCCACAATCTATTTTAATTTAGAAAGAAATTACAACATTGATAATCTGTTTCAACATTCACACTAGTTCAGCAGTCAAGTAGAATTCCCATTTCAGAAAAGGTAATAGTGTATTCAAATTAAATGTATGTATTCTATCTTTTTCCAATATATATTTGCCTTTTCACAGAAATTGTTATACTGTAATGGGTTCTTATACTTCTTATGATTGACCATATCTGAAAAATGCCACCAATTGGGTTGAGTTGAGTGGGTTGAGTTTTCTAATTTAGAAAGCATAGGATAAAGGTCTGAACATGAAAACAGACTTATTCTGAAGTTGAAAATACATTTTGATGAAAGTAAACAAATAAGTAAAATAAAATATGTAGAAAGATACAAAAGCATAATGAACGTCAAGGACTAGATCTAAAACTCTAGAAATAACCTGAGGGTAATTTGATGAAATCATGGGAGTATAAAATTTGAGGGCAGAATGCAAGCCTTCCTATTTATCACTGAAAAATAAAAACAAATTTACCCTCTCCTTTCCATGATTACTAAATGTATACATGTTAGATTGTGGAATGACAAATTAATACTGGACTTTTTTCCCTGAAGGCTAAACTTAATGCCAAAATAGCTTTCCAGTGTCCATCCTGCTTGGAATCCAAGAAAATGTTTTCTTTTTTAAATTACCCACACTTCTTTAGAATTACAAGTTTAGCTAAAATGTCAGGCTGCATATACGATATAGAACCATATACTATAGATAGAATCACAAAGTAACCCCACATTAAAAATCATATACTAGCATCATTTCAAAATGTGAAAAAAATTGCTCCATAAAACCATTCTAAAAAGTTCCCTCTCCTTTTGGGATGACAATCATTTATATCTAATATTGATACAAACTTATTTCATTTCAGTGATTCATTAATTCTTTCATTTATCCTTTTTATTCCCTCTCCAAAAGAATCAGCTGAGTGTGCAGAATACCTCAATGTGGGAAAAAAATTTCGTTAGATTAGCTCAACTGTAAACTATGAACAGGGTGTAAGTGAGTCGTATAGAGATTATAAAGTGTGCGAATACATTTTCGAATTTCTTGCGGTATTCCCCCAATACAATCAATCGGTTTTGAATTGCTGGTAGTAAAATTACCAAATCCCATCTCATTGCCTGAAATAATGCAGAAGTACACTTCCCGGTAAATTAATGACTAGTAGTAAAATAATGTATGAGTAGTGGGATACAAGGAAAAGACAAGGAAAAAAATAAAATATGCTGGTTTATGCAAACTCTACCTGCTTAATCTTGAAGCTACAAAACATCTTCACAACATTTATTCTGCTTCGCTTCTACTGATCACATCAATAAAAAGTAAATTTGCACATTAAGGATGTGCAACACTTTGATATCAAATTATGTAAGTGGTTATTAATGGGAGCATGCAAATTGTGTTTTGTTATACTGTACTCCATATAATGCACATTTCTTTAAATTAGCACATAAACTGCTGGTTCTTCCACTGGAAAACATACATATATATTGATGTCTCTATGTATATCATATTATAGCTGATGACCTATCCCCTAGATCAGGGTTGTCAAACTCCCGACTCTCAGGCCGTATGAGTTACATTCTGGCCACGCCCATGCCTGGTTTAGCAGAGGGGCGAAAAGTCCCAATACATCGTGTGACACTGCTGCTATTATGTGAGTTTGGCATCCCTGCCCTAGATCGTTTAGTATTCATGTATTTATTAAGATTGCTTGGAGTATGCATCACCATCAAATTGATGATTTTTAGTAGACATTTAACAGCTTAGGAGATAGGATGCATTCTTGCTGAACATTACAACAGAATACATGGGTCAAAGCACAATTCTACCAGTGATAGTTTTTAAAATTCTCTAATGAAATGGATTAGGAATCAAGTCACACTATCCCAATTTCTACATTAGCAAACTGAACCACAACTAGAAGAATATCCAAATGTTGTCAAAAGCTACCAGAAGAATCAAAAGGATCTTTTCTTTTAGACATCAAAAACTTTTAGAGGTTCATCAAGATGGCTTACATCCCAAATGGAGATAGGATTCGATTTAAATTGGAATATCTTGTTTTATTTAAGAATACCATAAATTGACCAGGCACCTGACCCCCCCCCCCCAAAAAAGTGTGCATCTTTAATGATGATAGGATTCTTGTTTTTCCTGCAACCACCTAAAATGTTTATCCATCTAAAATACAAATTATGCAAGCAATTATACAGGTGAAACTCAAAAAATTAGAATATTGTGCAAAAGTTCATTTGTTTCAGTAATGCAACTTAAAAGGAGAAACTAATATATGAGATAGACTCAAGCAAAATAGTTCAAGCCATGATTTGTCATAATTGTGATGATGATGGCTTACAGCTCATGAAAACCCCAAATCCACAATCTCAGAAAATTAGAATAATACATGCAATCAATAAAACAAGGATTGTATATCGAACAATATTGGACCTCTGAAAAGTATAAGCATGCATATGTAGTCAGTACTTGGTTTGGGCCCCTTGTGCAGCAATTACTGCCTCAATGCGGTGTGGCATGGAAGCTGTCAGCCTGTGGCACTGCTGAGGTGTTATGGAAGACCAGGATGCTTCAATAGCGGCCTTCAGCTCTTCTGCATTGTTCGGTCTCATGTCTCTCATCTTTCTCTTGGCAATGCCCCATAGATTCTGTATGGGGTTCAGCTCAGGTGAGTTTGCTGGCCAATCAAGCACAGTAATCCCATGGTTATTGAACCAGGTTTTGGTGCTTTTGGCAGTGTGGGCAGGTGCCAAAATGAAGTCAGCATCCCCATAAAGCTCATCTGCAGAAGGAAGCATGAAGTGCTCCAAAAGCTCCTGGTAGATGGCTACGTTGATCCTGGACTTAATGAAGCACAGTGGATCAACACCAGCAGATGACATGGCTCTCCAAATCAACACAGACTGTGGAAACTTCACACTGGACTTCAAGCATCTTGCAGTGTGTGCCTCTCCATAATTCCTCCAGACTCTGGGTCCTTGGCTTCCAAATGAGATGCAAAAGTTGCTCTCATCAGAAAAGAGAACTTTGGACCACTGAGCAACAGACCAGTTCTGTTTTTCTTTAGCCCAGGTAAGACGCTTTTGACGTTTGTTGTTCAGGAGTGGCTTGACAAGAGGAATATGACATTTGAAGCCCATGTCCAGGATCTGTCTGTGTGTGGTGGATCTTGATGCACTGACTCTAGCCTCAGTCCACTCCTTGTGAAAGTCCCCAACACTTTTGAATGGCCATTTCAATCCTCTACAAACTTCTTTTGCAATTTCCTTTTGAGGCTTTCCCTCCTTATGGAGGGTGTCAATGAGGGTTTTCTGCACAACTGTCAGGTCAGCAGTCTTTCCCATGATTGTGATTCCTACTGAACCAGACTGCAAGACCATTTAAAGGCCCAAGAACTCTTTGCAGGTATTATGGCTTAATTAGCTGATTAGAGTGGGACACTTTGAGCCTAGAATATTGAACATTTTCACAATATTCTAATTTTCTGAGATTGTGGGTTTGGGGTTTTCATGAGCTGTAAATCATAATAATCTCAATTATGATATATCACGGCTTGAACTATATTGCTTTGAATGTAATGAGTCTATCTCATAAATTAGTTTCACCTTTTAAGTTGCATTACTGAAATAAATAAACTTTTGCACAATATTCTAATTTTTTGAGTTTCACCTGTAGGCCCAAGACTTTCACTGTAAATTGCAGCTACAAATTGTGATTACACCCTTAAATCATAATCCCCAAAATGTAGATAAAGTTATTATACAGTCTCAAAAAATGTGATATTCCACGCATCTATAATTTCACGTTACCTTTCTGTTCTCTATCTTTTCCTTTTACCTCCAGTTTTAAATCTTAAATGCTTCCTGCAGTTGGATATTTTTGACCCACAGAACACTTGTGAGGTTATAATTTGACAGAAGCAACTAATTGTTCCCTTTTATAGTCAGTCAGTGGGTGATTTCAATGTTCAAAAGGTTCAGCAGGCCACAGTAGTTTCTAACTTGGAGGCTTTATTCTTTTTATTCAAAGCAACACAGTCACAAAGATGCATTAGTGTTATTTGTTATCACAATGGTTCCTTTGTTTCTAGATTTAGAGAACAACATGTTCTTTTCTCCTATGTTATTATAAGTATGCTTAGGTCATTTTTTCTTCTTTGTCTGCATCACATGATATATAAAGGGTGATGTAGTGTATTTAAATAGAGACTTCTAGGGCGATGTTCCTATTGGTTAACAGAAGCAACAATACAATTGGTTAGTAACATTAGTACCTGATTGGCCACCAATAGCGGCGGGAAGTTTAACTAAATGTCATTGATTGCGAGCCATGTAGCAGCCACTATAAACAGGGCTGCTGCGGTTCGGCTGCCGTTGAAGTTACTGTTATTATTAAAGAGCTGAATTCAACTCCGGTCTTTGAGTCTCTTTACTGGCGACAGAACACTGGCGACGAAGGTGGGATTAAAGAGACAAAGACTGTAAGCATGTGGCAACAACAGCCGAAGGACCAACAAGATGGCTGGCAACAATTCACCTCCCGCACTGTTCAACCCAGCCAAAGAAGAATGGGAGTCGTACATTGACAGATTCCTGATGTTTTTAGAAAGCAACGAGCTGCAAGGAATCACCGACCAAAGGAAGAGAGCCATATTCCTAACACATTGTGGTCTGACTGTTTTTAAAATGGCCAAAGCATTAGCAAGACCAAATGATGTTAAAGAGATGGCATGGCCAGACATTACACACCGACCGTATCCAACCTAATTAGAAGACATGAGTTTTACAAGCACGATCAACTAGAAGGCAAGAGCATTGGAGACTTCGTAGCATCATTAAGAGACATGCGGGGGGGGGGGGCATGCGAATTCCTCAACATGGACAAAGCCATGAGGAATCACATAGTCCTTGGACTAAGAGACGCAACTTTACAGAGCAAACTACTAAACCGACCAAACATCACCATCAATGAAGCCATTGCTGAAGCAACTGCTGCTGAAGCCGCAAAGAAATCTGCAGCAAAAATGAAGCAGATGAATATGGCGGGCAGCCCGAGCATGAAAAAAGAGAAGAAGACAAAGGGAACCAAAAGCACGCTGCCACATCCTCTCACCATGAGGACATCGAATCATCAACCAATTCAGATGACGAAGACGAGGAAGTGAACAGACTCTACTCAGAAAGGAACTAGAGAGAGAGACGAAGCAGAAGATCTGAGTTCCAGTATGCGGGTTGCGGCAGAAACCACCCGAGATCTGAGTGTCGATTCCTGGATGCTACCTGCCGGAATTGTGAGAAATGGGGACACATCGCAAGGGTATGCCAAAACAAAAAGAGCTATAATTCAAGGGGACAGGGGAGCCCCCCCCCCCCCCCCCTGAAACAAAGAAAGAACAACTGGAAGCCATTGGAACCGTGACGGAAAAAGTCACCGGAAAGATGAAAAGGAAGAAACACACCAAACTATAACAATTGGGACGGCCAGAACAACAAACACTAAGAAGGTTAGAATCAATGTCCTGATTGAAGGCGAGCCATGCGAGATGGAAGTAGACTCCGGTTCGTATTTATCAATGGTTTCATGGAACATAATAAAAAGCTTAATTCCCAATATAAAATGCAGAGAACTTGAAAAGCAAAGCTTAATCATCAAGGACTACCAGGTTAACAAAATACTAGTAGCAAGGCTAGGACAATTCAAAGTAAGTTTTAAAAGGCACACCAAGATCCTGCCATTAACCATCGTCGACAGAGATCAGCCCAGCCTGCTTGGTTTAGAATGGTTCAAACCGCTCAGGATCGAGGTGACAGGAATAAACAACACCACCATGACTGACTGGGGAAAAGACCTGATAGAAGAATTCCATGACGTGTTTGACGGAACCTTAGGCAAGTACTGTGGTACCCCTATTTCGTTTAACTTAAACCTGAACGTAGCTCCAGTTAGACTCAAAGCCAAATGGGTACCATTTGCACTAAGACCTAAAATTGACGAACAACTAAACAAACTAATCGCTCAGGGAGTTCTAGAGCCAACTGACCACGTCAGATGGGAGATCCTAATTGTGACCTCTATAAAACCTGATGGGTCCGTGCGCATCTCTGGTGACTATAAGGCCACCCTGAACCACGCATTGCAACAGAGCACATACCCCGTTCCAGTAGTCCAACACCTGTTGCATTCATTGGGAAGAGGCAGAATTTTTGCAAAACTCAACCTCGCACAGGCATATCAACAATTACCCATTGATCCTGAAACAGCCAAGACACAAACCATCGTTACGGACCGAGGAGCATTTAAATGCAATAGATTACAATTCGGCCTAAGCGTGGCCCCTGGCGTCTTCCAGAGCCTAATGGAACACCTTCTACAAGGTCTAAAAGGGGTGGTGCCCTATTTCAATGGCGTATTAATATCTGCTGAAAACAAAAAACAACTAAAAGACAGGGCAGTTCTGACAAAATTTAGAGAAGCAGGACTCAAGGTCAAAAAAGAAAAATGCCAACTTGCCACAAACCAAGCCGAGTTCCTGGGATACCTTATTGATGAAGCAGGAATCCACCCCCCCGACAAAAAAATATGAGCGATTAAGGAAGCCCCCAGACCCAAAACCAAAACGGATTTACAGGCTTTTTTGAGTCTCATTAATTTTTATCATGTCTTTCTGCCACAGAAGGCAATAGTAGCAGAACCACTGCATAGACTTCTTGATAAAAAAGCCAACTGGAAATGGGGCCACCAAGAAGAAACAGCATTCAGAAAAATTAAGGATCTAATCACATCAAAATCAGTATTGATTCAATACAGCAAAACGCTACCTCTAACTGTCACCTGTGATGCTTCGCCTTTCGGAATAGGCGCAATTCTCAACCACACACTACCAGATGGCAGAGAAGCACCAATTGCCTATATTCCAAGACGTTATCCAAAACCGAAAGAAACTACAGCCAACTAGACAGGGAAGTTTTGGCAGCCATCTTGGGAGTGAAACATTTCCACGAATACTTATACGGTAGGACATTTTCTTTGATTACTGACCACAAACCATTATTGGGAATCCTAGCCAGAGACAGGGCAACCCCCAATATCCTGTCCCCAAGAATGACTAGATGGTCAGAATTTCTAGCAGTTTACAGTTACAGACTCATTTATCGCCTGGGGAAAGCCATACCCCATGCAGATGCCTTAAGCTGCACACCACTACCAGGGCACAATGACAATCCAGCTCCCACCACACAGACACTACAAATTGAAATGATGCCAAATTGGCCAATTACCGCATTAGACATTGCCAGGAAAATGGCTAAAGATGCACTGATGAGCCAGATATTGAACTGGGTGGGACGGGGTTGGCCGGAAAATATGAAAACTGAGACTTTTAAATCATTTAAAAACTGGCAAACTGAATTATCGCTGGAAAAAGGGTGCATTTTGTGGGGAGACAGGGTGGTGGTTCCAAAAAAGTTACAAGAAAAGGTGCTAACCATGCTACATGAAGGACACCCGGCATAGTAAAAATGAAGTCCCTGGCCAGAAGCTACGTTTGGTGGCCAGGAATAGATAAAGACATTGAAGCCTGGGTTAAAACATGTAACAAATACCAATCTTCCAGACCCCCACCTCAGCACCAGTCCTTGAATGGGAGACACCCCAAGGTCAAGAATCCATATGGATTTTGCCAGCCCCACAAAAGGTTATACTTACCTAATCATCATGGATGCCTATTCAAACTGGTTGGAAGTCATCATCATGAGTTCAACAACCATAGAAGCCATCACCAAACAACTAAAAAAACTTTTCGCCACCCACGGTCTACCAGATGTAGAAGTATCGGACAATGGGCCACAGTTTACAGCCTTGGCTTTTGAACAGTTTCTTGCGGAACATGGAATATGACATGCTTTGACAGCACCAGCTCATCCATCAGCGAACGGTAGAGCAGAACGCATGGTTTGTTTTACGAAAGAAGCACTGGAAAGGCTTGACGGAAGTGATATGCAAGAAAAACTCAACACCATGCTCACCATCCAACATATAACATCATACACAACTACGAACAAGAGCCCAGCTGAAATTTTGATGGGAAGTAAATTGTGATCTTACTTGGATAGATTGCACCCTACCTACAACCCAGAAAAGCCACCAGACTCGTCCATTAAGTACTGTTCTTTCTTACCAGGCAATCTAGTCGACGCAAAAAATCTTACCGGAGAACCATTGTGGTTATCGGCAACGATTACTCAAATCACTGGCCCTCGTTCCTACTGTTTAGAAACCACCGATGGCAGATCGTGGAAATGACACATTGACCAACTACGGTCCCGACACATCGAATGAGACACCGACGTTCCTAGAAACGCAGAACAAACATTTTTCCAAACACCCCCAGACAATAATGAAAAATCCAGGGGGGGGGGACAAATTAATAAAGAAACTAAAAATCACTTACCTTTAGAAGACTTCGAGAAACAAGAGGAGTTGAAGGAGCCTCAGGGGAGAAGCAGCCAGGCCAACTCGACCTGCCCACACACACAACGAGGAGACCACACTGCCCATCCAGCAAGCCCAGACCACAGAGTAAGACCAACAGTCCCAAGACACGACCGAGGCGGTGTGGTCGAGGCACCCTTCCAGGAGATCCAAGAGGGAAGAGAGGAATGGATGGCTGGCCTGTCTGAACCGGTGGAGACCAACACAGGGACTGAACTGCACAGGTCAACAAAGACTCACAAGAGCCCCGCCTACGTTATGTTGGAACGAACCAAGAGGAGAGGGGTGTAGTGTATTTAAATAGAGACTTCTAGGGCGATGTTCCTATTGGTTAACAGAAGCAACGATACTATTGATTAGTAACGTTAGTACCTGATTGGCTGCCAATAGCGGCGGGAAGTTTAACTAAATGTCATTGGTTGCAAGCCATGGAGAGCCGCTATAAAAAGGGCTGCTGCGGTTCAACTGCAGTTGAAGTTACTGTTATTATTAAAGAGCTGAGTTCAACTCCAGTCTGCAAGTCTCTTTACTGGCGACAGAACAGGTGATGTTGCATATGAAATAGCCTAAGGCTGTGAATAGGCGAGATGCAATTACTAACAACCAACTCACAGTCATTTTGGCACTAATATTTTTTTTTCAAATATCCATAGTAACTTAGGACCAATTCATTAATGTGATTATTCAACAAGAAAATCCTACATATTCAGACCAGATTGCTTTATTGATAACTGCTTTTACATTTTTACAGATGGCAACCCTTTAAAATTGTTTGAAAAAATATATACTACCCACTTGCCCACATGTTTAACCTGCCCACTGATGTCGATATTTTAAGAATGCACAGAAGGTATGGTCAATTTCAACAGAAAGAAAACTAGGGGTGGGATGCTAGTGGTTCTGCCTGGCTCTATATAACCAGTAGCTCTGAAGAGCAGTAGACACCAAACCGATTTTGTGTCTGCTGCTGTTTGGCCCACCCGCTCATCTGGACTGTTACCTGTCATTTATTTCCTTCTTTTTCAACCTCAGCTGCTTTGTGCGGCACAGCTGAGGTTGAAAAAGCAGGGAAAAAAATGCCTTTTGAAATGCTGAGCACCCGTGTGCAGAGCTCATCAGCTATCCAGGCAGCACAGTTTAATGTTTGTTACACGCATGTAAAATGTAATCACACACATGTAAAACGTAATCACTGAACCAGTAGTAACACCAGTTGAATCCCACCCCTGAAGAAAACTATGTAGGACACACACTCTTTATATGGGAGTAGAGTAGAGTAGAGTAGAGTAGAGTAGAGTAGAGTAGAGTAGAGCAGAACAGAACATATAAGACAAGACAATTTGAGACTTAGAAGTGAACACAGTTGTCTTTGATGGAATGAGTATGGTGTGTGTGTGTGTGTGTGTGTGTGTGTGTGTCTTGCTTATGGAATGACCACCTAACAGCTTAGCGAGATTCCTAAACTTCAGCTAGTTTGGGACTTTCTCCAATTGCTTTGCATTTTAGTCATCATGCCTTGGGATGGGCTTTGGGAAGTTTACATCATCCATGATAGCCCTGAGTTTTGCTTGAGAAATATTTGGCCTGATACATGCAGATAATCATATGTTAGACCACCTCTTTATTTTATTTCATTTTGACAAATTATTAAGATTAGACTGGATTTCGTTATAGCCACATTTGGGCTATATGAGTAACTTTGACTTTAGTAAAATAAAAGCTTTCATTAAGAAACTGCTTATTTTCCTCCATTAAATTGATAAAAATGTGTGGATTACATGAATGTAGTTCATAATGTTTATTAAATTATTTTGGATTTCTTAATTAAATTACCAGCCCGTAAACATTCCCATCAGTTATCCAGAAACTATTTAAGCAAAGTAAAAAAAAAAACTAAATTAGTATAACAACTAAAATGCATGCATTATTACAGATACAATGGGATATATGATAATTCCTGTATGCTACATTCTTGAGTATTAATAATACTCAAGATATTAAGGGATATTAACGGAATATAATTAGGGGTGGGTTTCTACTGGTTCTGTCCACCTCTGTAGAATCGGTAGCTCTGAAGAGCAGCAGACATAGAACCAGTTCTATGTCTGCTGATGTTTTTGCCCACCTGCCCGCCTGGGCTCTTACCTGATCTTTATTTCCTGATTTTTCAACTTCAGCTGCCGAACGAGGCACAGCTGCAGTTAAAAAAGCAGGAAAAAGGGCTGTTTCAAATGTTGCATCTCTTCACACAGCATGCTGATGACGATTTACAGGTGCGTGGCTCACAGCGTGCAGGGAAGCTCATAAATCCCGAACCGGTAGTTAACTCTGTCATATCCAACCCCTGAATAGAATTATTTCAATCAATTTATAACAAGTGTTTAGCTATATGAGACTATATTGCAAAATGGAATTGTGAAATTCATGACAGTAGAACAAGAACATAAAATAACCTGTTGAAAGTGTTACCATAGTCCTACACTAAGAAGGTCATGCATGCTATTTGATGAAGGTTAGTTCTTGTTGTAGAATGTAATCATGCCAGTTATCCAGGCTTCCAATGTCACACAAGACAAAAATTGTAACTATCAGAAATGAAGCCCAGATCAATTTGTTTGAAGGTGTCAGGGTTCCAAGTAATATGTAAATCCATATCAAGCAAAACTCCAAGGCCAGTAGATTCCTCCAAGAATAGCTTTATTGAAAATATCATATTGGTACAGATCTGGTGAAAACTGACTTTGAACATTCCTGTGGTTTTCACCTAATTAAAAGTAAAAGATTTTCTACTTTCTCAGTCACATGGCCCAATCACAGTGTGGCCTGGCAACCAGGTAGCACCACGCCATCTCCCTCCAACCAGGTGTGAGAATGTCCTTGGTTCCCAAGAGAATTTCTTTTTTTGTTTTGGCTACAGAATCCCCTCTATCTCAAATCCCTCCTGCCTATCCTTCAGCTCCACTGTGGCAACCTGAAGTGGTCAAAATGGCTTCAGGGTTGACAGCAAGTTCTTGCTTTGCCTTAGCCCAATACTATCTTTCTCCAACTGGAATTCTGCAGATTCTCAGACAGAATTAATTTCTGCTCATTACTCTGAAGCACTTTGAATGAACAAAGTATAATGTTCTCAGATCCATTCATTCCATTCCATTTTACCTGATTCATATGCAAAGTTTGAAATAATGTGCAAAGCTTGAAATAAATGTCTTAGTCAGATGAAACTTTGATTGGATTATCCCAGTGAAGCAGATTGGTAAATCATACAGGAACCTGCTTTAAAAGATCAAATGTTGAAGGATTTGGAAGATTCAGTGGCTCCTCTTCTGCTTTGAGGGTTGTTACAGACCATACATAATATAAAATTTCACTTCCATTTATGCAAAAGGCTGTGCTTTGAGAAATAAAATGGACTCTTCGATATTGAACTAAGTAGCCAGCCAGGGAATGTTCTAACTTCATGAAACACTGATTATCTTAGGTCTATTGGGAGGACAGACTAACCTTGTTTGGAATTCATTTGCTTTATTAAATTTTCTAAATTTACTTAAATTTACTAAATTTAAGTTCTCAATTTGCTTGATTTTGCTGTTTCTTGGGCCAATTAACTATGTATTAGACTTTTACAGTGACTATATTAAATCAACAGGAGCCCAATGTTGCTGCTCTGAATATGGAGTCAAGTCTGATTCTTAGATCAAATCATATTTTTTAATACTGATAAAACTGGAACAGATTATCGAGCCTCTTGACAATAAGTGAATGAATGATAAGCTAACATACAGTAAGTGCTAGTCTAAACGTTAAAAATGTGTAACAATTGGGGCAAGGTTAAAAGAGATGTTTCTTTCACTAGCCTTTTTTCCCTGGTGAATCTTATCTTGTGGTGAGGGATGTCTAATACATTTTACAAATAAACAAATCTATCTTTGTGTTATTTTGTCTAATTGGGTCATTATGGCCAGCATCTATTTGTCTGTCTGTCTGTCTGTCTGTCTATCTATCTATCTATCTATCTATCTATCTATCTATCTATCTATCT
>NW_020769347.1:2027693-2045088 GCF_900518735.1 Pseudonaja textilis | reverse complement strand
TCTATCTATCTATCTATCTATCTATCTATCTATCTATCTATCTATCTATCTATCTATCTACCTACCTACCTACCTACCTTCCTACCTACCTACCTAGCAAGAGAAAAATGTTTTTTGGGTAGGGCAAAACAGGCTTATTAAATTTTTTTTGAACAAGTCAGACCAACAAAACAAATAGGGGTTCCACATTCAACCCTCTTTGAATTTTAAATCTTCCATTCAGACTGAATCAGGGCTAAATCACAATTGTCTTGTATTTATACTATAGTTTTCCTTTTTCTGTCTTAAAATGCCACTCTGAAAACAGGATAAAATAATTGATGGGGAGGTATTGAAAATATTTCAGTTGTTTCAAGTTAGAAGCTATGATTACAAATATTTGTATCAGCTGATGCAGAGCTCCAGCATAAATGTATTGTTGGATAATGGGAGCAAAAAAGCAACATCCATATTTATGATTAAGTACAAACTGAAAATCAAGCAAGCCACATTATTTAGCTGCTAAACCTAGCCATGACATACATTTATATTAAACAGAGCCACGGCAATACATTCATATATTGGTTTCTGAAGTCTAAAAGATGATAGTGGTGATGATGATGATTTCAAATTATTGTGAGCTGATAGAAAATAAACAGCATCCCACTGCATCTTTTTTCAAATTTCTTTATTCTACCTTGCTAATCATGAGTACAGTTTGTTACAGGTCTAGGTGATTTACAATGCCCACAGACATTAAAATTTAATCTCTTTGGGGCTGAGTAGATGATGCTGAAGAAGCTCAGCATTAATTCTTTTTTTTTTCACTACCTAATTGCTTCTGTTAATAAACCTTGAAGGTTGATTAAAAGAGCTGACAAACCAAATGTCACATGTGTGCCTGGTCTTGCTTTGTTTTGTTTTTAAATCAGTGACATTGTTCCTACCCACTTCACAGAATTAGCAGCAGATGAGAAATAATAATATTCCATGGAGGTACAAAACAGAAGGCATATATACTGGGATATTTTTTGGCAGCTTTAGTTGAAAGATTTGCTGTGACCCTATCCAGAAAAATTGAGTAGTCTAACTTATGAACGGATTAAAGTTTCAGCGTGGATTGTACAATGCTATTTTTGTCAGATTATCTGTGAAGTTGATTCAAAAACTTCAACTGATATAGCTGCTTGAGTTTTATTTCTGTAATGGTCACATCAATTTTCATGAATTTCTGAGATAGACAGATTGACAAATAGATATGTCATATCAGAAACATTAATTCTTGTTTGATTTGACTTAATTTGTAGAAATCCAGAGGCCACCTAATCATTTTTGCTCTACCCATGACCCAATTTCTTCTTTGGATTTTGCATTACTTGCTTACTGACTCAATTATGTTAATCAATGTATATACCTAGCATATGATTCAGGACAGCAATGCACGATTAAAAACAATGAATGAGTGAATGAATGAATGAATATAATATAACATAAATGTTTGAGGCAATTTGATGTAACCAAAACCAATACAAAAATAATGAAATTGGGTACAAATCTGCTAGCTCAGTTCCTGGAGCAAAAAGGCAGGTATTGTCATCTGAAAAGCAGGGAAGGTCAGGGTTATCTGACTCTTACTGAATATGTTGTTTCATAGGTGGGTGAAGTGACAAAAATCCATAATTTGTGGATACTGCCTGATGACATGATTTAAATGAGGTTCCAGAGAATATATACCATCCTGGATCTTTTTGGATGGCAGAAATAATTGGAGACAAGCAGATTTGCAATAGCCAGATCCTGTGTCAAGAAAAAACTGTATGGGTCATAACCAACATTTGAACTGTACATTGCTTATAAAATAGTAGTGTTACAAGAAAATTCTTCAAAATCTTGGAAGCATTGCCACCCATTCAGGCCACCATAACCTCAAGATGTATAATGGGATATAATCAGCACACTGATGATACCTAACCCAACATCAACAGATGACTTCATCTGGTGTCCTCATAACAGCAGGAAGAGAATAAAGCCTTGAGCTATACCATTGCTCAGAAAGAAGGGCTGGATCATTCCTCTCATAAACATTCACTGGAACTGATAGTAAAGGAAGAAGGAAAACTACTGTGACAAAGTCTTTCCCATTGCCAACTCCATGAGTCTCTCCAGAAGTATATCTCATCTGATAGCACTGAAGGCTGCTGAGAGATCTATCAAGACCAGAATACATTTTTCACTTTAATCTCAGTCCCACCATATTAGATCCATGTCCTCCTTTTTTGGTTAATGGTGAATTGGAGGGTCCAAGAGATAGGTCATCTGTGAGCATGAGCAATTGTGCTTCTTTGCCCAAATCTTAAATATGAGTGAGAAGGGTCCAGATCATTCACTTCCTCTGGAGCTATAACCAGGCCACCTTCTCAACAATCTTCCTTAAAAATTGGAGATGGGATAGAACTAACTACATTGAGTTCAGTGCTGGCCACTTGAGAAGACAGCAGACCATTATTTCCTTAAGCACAGGTAGATGTCCTCTCTGATGGATTAATTCATTACCCTTGGGCCTCCAATTCACCATTCAACAAAGGGGGACATGAATCTAATATCAGATTGTTGTGCCAATAGATCCAAGGACATTAATCTGTTCTTCAGCACAAATCTTCCGAGATAATCTTTCTAGACTATATGTCAATCAATGAAACCAGATCTACACAACACAGACAAAATCTAAGTGACTTTAGTGAAAAAATGTCTTGAATAATCCTCATAGCCTATCAAAATTTACAGGTCACTTTGCCATAAAAATATAACATAAATATTCATTGTATCTTATTACAGGCCAACCAATAATCATATCAAACTAAGCAAAAAGAATAAGAAATTAACTGACCTATTACTAAGATAAATATCCAAACAAATAGCTTAAGCATGAACACTTGGGAACAAAAGATGAAATATCTGTCTATTAATTAGAGAAAAATCTTATTTGAAGGATACTATTCTGAGATACTCTTTGTCTGATCAGACCATATAACTCTATCACACTTCCTGAGTGGTATCTCTTACATATCAGATTATAATTATACATAATCTGTGTATTAAGATAAGATGTATCCTTGTATACACTGAGTAGTTCATCATCATTTAACTACAGGCATCATCTTAATAATTTATAGTGATTTCTCTCTTTCTCTCTGTGTATATATGCATGTATGTGAATGATCAATTTTCTTCAACATTTTAAAAATGTTTATTTGCGCATACTTTTATGTTTCTCTTAAAATTCAGCCCATGGATGTACATTTGGTTTGTTTCGATGAATAAGGGTTTTAAGTAAAAATTAATTGGTTTCTCTGTCTTGGGAACAATTATAGAGAGAGCTATTCACATCTGCCCTTATCATTTTCATTCCAACCAGTACAAATCACAAATTGGTCTGGAGGGCTCAGGTGGCCTTCTTCTCATCCATTCTTTATATTTAAAACATGAAATCCTTTTCTTTGGCACTAATATATTTTAGTCCACTCCCAGCTCTCATAAGTTCTTTACTTCTATTATAGGCATTGACATTTCATGTGGAATATTATTTCTCTGACCTGATTAGGAGAAAATTTGCCTCCATTAACAGTTAAGTGTCTGTACTATGAATATTATATACTTTATTTGCTATTCACTAAGAACATGGCATGATGGAAAGATTTCTGTTGCAAAATGAAATTGCAACCTTAAGCACACAAATGAAGAGGTAAGCTCGGCTAAGCACAGTGAGATTTACTTATAAATATATGCAATTTTTATTTCATGATAGTGCTAAGAATTGCAATGGGTTCAGTTTTCTTTACTTTTCCACTCTATTTTCTACTTAGTTTTTACACTATATATATATTAGCCTGCCTTAGTAAACCCCTTAGTTATTTTCTATTCTCAGCAATCAGCTTCATTCCATTAAGGAAATAAAGAAAAAAGATGAGAGTTTTACTTCATCTTTTTTTTTAGAATTCAATTTTAGAAAGTTATCCTAGGAACAGAGGTGGTTTACAGCAGGTTCTGACCAGTTCTGGAGGACCAGTAGTGGAAATTTTGAGTAATTAGGATAACTGGCAAATACCGCCTCTGACTGGAGATTTTACAATATCCTTCCCCCGCTGCGCCCACCAAGCCACACCCACAGAACCGGTAGTAAAAAAAATTGAATCCCACCACTGCCTAGGAAACTAAGCATTAAATCCTGATGAACAAAGAGAAAAGTGCTTGAATAAACTTCAACTACCCAGGTCCCAAAAAAGCCTCAACAAGAAATTAATATCAACTGTTGATTCAATCTTAGTAAAGGGAGATAATTTATTCACTTTCAGTGACAAATCTGACCCTGTAAATTTCACAGGAAATTAGCTTAAAGATCTATAGAGCAATAATAAAACGAGCTATCTCCTTCTTCAAGGAGGTCAGATAACCTACTGAACACTTCAGGCACAGAGGATGGAGAATTTAACAGCTGCTGTCTCTCAGCCTGATCTGCCAGGAAAACAGGGTTGTTTTTTTTATAGCTGACATTGTGTCTTTGATCTATCTGAATCTTACAGCCATCAACAAAAAACTTGATGCTCTGTACAACCTTGTAAATCATCCCACTGACTGCCAGACAGCTGAAAGGCTATATTCTATAGATGAAGAGAGAACAAGTTTGTTGTTCCCTGGAGAAATTAAAGTGACCCCAGATGGCAACCTGAAAACTCTCTCAACATTTCATCTCTCTGATGCTCCAATTATCTTCTACAACCAACTCAAATAATGCTCATTATTAGAGACAACATTATCAACCAACACAGATGGACTTATTGCAAGTCAGCTATTCCCTCTCAGTTATGTGGCATAATCTCTCATGTAGACGCAGAAGCTAAAGGCTATCTAGCCCATTATCTGCAGAATCTTAATTAAATTCAAACTCTAACTATCTTACTCATGCTATTCAAAAATAAGAAAATCTCTGGAATCCTTTTCAATTTATAAACAAGCTCCTTGTGATTTGAACATGTCTCTGTTGCTTAATATCAAAGAGAGGTATTCTGTCATTTCACTAAAAATCCCAGCTACTTTGAGACATTGGCTCAGAAGATAGGCTAATCTTGAGCAGAGTTAACAATAACTTGCCCAAGGACAATGGACCTCTTAACTCCAGAGGTCTTCTTTGAAGAAACATTGATAAATGTTTTACACCACTATCAAAATTGGAAGGAGTAATTCTTTTTCAGAGACTATAGGATGGAAAACCACATTCTAACTCTGCATTACTTAAGAAAAAAAACCTTTACATGTCAATACCCATCCTTTTGCCTCAATGAAAGAAAACCTCACATTATCACCACAGAAGTTTTACAGACCAGGGGGTAAGATAACAAGAAATTTTTTAGAAAAGATAAGTGAGTGGAGAAATTACAAAGGGACAGAAAAAAAAATATTTTTGACAGCTAAGCGGGCTTTCGAACTGGGAAAGGAAGAAGCTGGAACTAAAGATTTAACTAAATTGGACTAAAATATTTTGGGAATAAACAGGCATAAAATAAAGCTGGACTTAAGATTGTCAAATAATAATAATAATGAAGTTTACAAATTGGAGACTGTACTGTGCTAGAATATTGAGGTTCATAAAACCCTAAATAAAAAAATAGGGGGAAAAGGTGAAGACTTTGTATAATGGAGAGTGCCACCTTTTGACAAAAACTTGAGCTCAAACAAAAGAGAAAGCATCCTGTTTCTGAATGAACTTGTGTGGATATATCTTTAAAGAAATATTGAAACAAAGTAAGAATCTTAGAAAGTGAAAGCAGAACCAGAATAAAGAAAAAAGCAAGGGAAAACTGTGGGATTGATTGATGTTTTTGGTATAGACCCTGGGCTGGAATAATTGAGAACTTTCAAAAATTGAAAGAAGAAAGGAGGAAAGTAAAAGTGGTTTTTTTGTGGACTTTAACGATCATAAAATACAACAGTGTTTAATGATGATATCTCTTTGGGAATTAAAAATGGAACTTAAAAATATGAGAGAATTACTACAGGAAAGAGGCGAATCACTTTGCTCTGTGTTAGAAAAAATGGAAATGGCAATTGAAGAACAGGAAGAAAGAGCTTCAGAAGAGGAGGAGTCGACTCAAGGACAAGACATTTTAAATAGACAATTAACACAAAAAACACTACAAAGAAGTGGGGAAAGAAGTTGAGATTTAAGAAGACAATCAAAAGGGGGAATACCTGTGAAGTCAGGAAAGGCAGAAAGACCCAGCAGAAAAGGGAAAAGGAAGATATTAAGAAAGAGAGGGATATAAACTGGAATGAGAAAAGATATGGGGAAAAGAGGGGGAGGAGAAGCAGTAAGAAACAGGTGCATGAAATAAAGAAATACGGAAATAGTAAAATGTTGAAAAGAAATTGTTTTTTCAGAGATAATGGTTGATGAATTAAAAAAAGGGTGCAGGATGACAAGGGGTAATAAGAATATTTCTGCAATTAAAAATATTTAGAAAATAAAGTAATATAGATACTGATAACTTTTATTAAAAATGAAGGGGGGAAATATGCTGCGGAATCCAAATGAAAAGATGCAATGATTATTATTGTAACTTCTTAAAAATAATGGTTTATTGGGAATAAAGGTATATTTTAATCATTGAGGTGTCACACTCAAAGCAGTAAAAGGGGGGAAACCTATACTTGTTTTATTTTCTTTAGTGTTAAAATTTGTATTACTCTAGAATTTATAAAAAGAATGTGTAATGGAAAGGGAATATGACAGACTAAAGAACGAACTAAATTAATAAGTTAATATAGACTATTAAAAGCAAGGAGATACATTGGTAACCATTATTATTATTATTATTATTATTATTATTATTAGGCAAACACATATTGTTTATCTTTATTTTTAAAATAAATATTAAAGGATTATATTTGAAATAATTGAAATGAAACAAAAAGATGTTTCGATTGAGATTAATGAAACAGGCTAGAATTAATTGTTTCTCTCCTTACTGAAAATTGGGAATGGAAAAGGTAATAATAGAATTAAGTATGCATATATGAATGTATAATTGCTGTCATATTTATATGTAAAGGTGATGACCCGGAAATATGTTGTCCACTATAAAGAGATTTTTGTTTTTAATGTGAAAAACTGAATAAAATTTGTTAAAAAAAAAGTTTTACAGACCCATGCCAATTAACAGAAGCAACTCCACCTATTTCTCCTTTTACTTCACCTGATCTTACACCCAGGTTTTCTCACTGCACTACACAAATCACAGTCAACAAAGAGTCTCTGCAGAAATGCCAAAGCATATCATGAATTGACCCTGCTTTTAAAGCTGCTCTGGACCAATGCTCTACACCAATTCAGCCATGCATGATTCCATTATAACTTAAGAAGCCAGATACACATCTGCTGGTCTATGACTGGATAAAGATTGATTGAGCCAAATACAAGTTTTACAATTCAAATCCCTCTGCACCAGAGGCCAATTCAAATATAATTTCATCATGCTTGAATGACTCACCAATTTCCAGATTCAATCTTGAGCTTTATCATCTTTCGACCACATAATATTCTTCTTCAAGTCACACTCTATAACTGATCTCTTGGAATATAGCTTATTATAGTTAGCACTCCAAACAGAATGACCTCACTTTTACAACTCCTTTTAGAACAGCCTAATGTTGCCTTCTTTCAGGAAATGTGGTAGTAAGAATCAGTGATGTTGGTGGATTTCACCCCCTTCTCAATACCTGCAAATCCTAAATTGATGTGGGTCATGCACAAGGGGCACATCCATCTTCTGAACCTTAGCAAAAACCAGAGGCTTTAGCGTCTTGTGCTAGCAAAAGATGTCCACAAAGTGTGCAGTGTTTACTATAAATTACTAAAGTTTTCACAAGAGCAATTGAGAGGTAACTTACTGTAAAAAGGATCCTTAGAAACAAGCCTTCAAAATCCTAGTTTGACAAAGAATATACTCAAGCAAAGCCAATTTAGTGGCAGTTTTTAGAACTGCCAAACATGAAAATTACTATATTCCTATCCCACATTCCTTAAAAGCAGAATATGAGATTCTTTGCCAAAGCAAAGAACTAGACAGGTGCATACAGCTCAAACACCTGCTTTCTAACAAAAGCACTGGGAAAGCAAATATATCTGAAAACTGGGTTAGCTACTTGTGTCAGATATTAGCAAATTAACTAATTACTCAGTCTTCTTACTGTTGCAGTTGATTAGGCCAATTCTACTCATAAGTTCTCAAAGAAATGGCAGAGTAGCTGGTGGTGACCCCATCCAGATGAGTTCTTCAAATCTGATATGAGTGGTGTCCCTGTTTTTTATTTACCCATATTGCCCAGTGTTGGTCATGTTAGTTACTCATCTGAGCATGTTGATCAGAGGCCAGAGGGTAGGATTACTCAATAATTTCCAAATTTTCAAAAGGGGGAGAAGCTAATCCAGGGATTTATTGCTGTTCAGCAATACAAGTCAAAATATATTATTTTTTGAATCAGCTAATCTATTAGTTCTGTCTACATCTGTCTAATGGATGGGCTGATTCAAGGAAAATATTTTAGCTGTAGAACAAGAAAGCTGTAGACCAGACTTCTTAGTTATTGATGAAGGCATCACTCTGCAACATTTAGCCAAAAATACTCTAGCCTTGCAGAAGGATGATTAATTTCAATTTAAGGAGTTTTTTTTTTTAATGCATATCCTGGGAATAGACATGAGACAAATTTACTGTTGATCTACAACAAAATTACAGTGAAAAACTACAGGCATACTTGTATATTAAATTACTTTTTCCAGCATCAGAAAAACTGGTTTTTCAATTGCAAGAATGTGTTAGGGGCAAAAGCCTTCACTTAATCAATTAAAGTCTTGTCAATTTCAGGCAGCAGAATCTTGGGAGAGTATCAATCAATTCATTAAAGTCACAAAGTGAAGTTTGTTAACTTGCAGTTAGTACTTATTAGGGAAGCTCTGCACAGTGAAAATAAAAAGGTTGCAAGGAAGAGGTACTGTAAAACATGAACAATATTTTATGTTAAGGCTATGCCTTTTGCATAGATATCCTCCTTTTATCAGGGGTCTGATAATCATAATTATGTCAGATAAGGATATTTTAATACAGGTTAAAAGTAGCATCAGGGATATTTTAACACCATTTCCCACATAAAAGAATATCAATCAATGATATTCTATACTCCCTTCCAACTTTTTATGTGAAGATTTTTCAGGACTTTTCCAAATGTTAATTTCAGCCAACACTCTCATCACCAAGTCAATATGGAGTGGCAGAACCTGGGGACTGAGTCAAAAGAGGAATCAGCCTATTGTCTCTATGTAGCCATAAATGTACTAAGTCCAACCCCTCTTGAATTTCATTGACCCTTATCTAACTCCAGGATAGTGCTAACTCTTAGTTAAGTAGAATTCTGAGCATAAGCATGATTAGTTAAATTGCAACTTCGCATGTGGCCTCATCTTTCGTGCCTGACAGTGCAATGTCCACAATCCTCTGTATTGAAGATGTAGCTATTATCTCCCTCACACGATTTATTTATTTATTTATTTATTTTTCATATTTCTACACTGGCTGCTAATGTGATTCTGAGTGTTTTATAACAAAGACGTAAAATAAAAATTGGACTCTTCTGCAGTGTTAAAATATCTAGGCATATCTCTACATCTATTTCCAAATACCCACTGACAATAGAATAATCACAGTCTGAGCTCACAAAGTCACTAGCTGTAATGAGAACTTACTACTTCCATCAGCTACTAACAACACCGATTGGTGGCTTCTAGTATTTAACACTTGAATATAGGATAATCTTGATGATATAGCTCCAAATTATGAAAACTGAATCTTCCCCCAGACACTTTCCTCATACACTTTCCGTAGTAATATTCTTGGAATCGAAGAAGCCCATAGAAATTATCTTTTTTTTTTTTTCTGAAAATACTTTCCAATTACAGAAACTAGATTTCCTCCCAGAATAATATTAATTATTAAGCTGGGAATAATATTCATTTTGAGAACATTTGCCTTTCCCTAAAGGATAAAGTTTGATGATTCCCATCTACTGTATCTATATATACATATGAAGAGGAGATACCTAGGCATTTTGAGCACTACCTTTTTCAGGCAAATGACGATTTATTCTGCAATGCCTCACATCATCTAACATACCTAGTTTAATTTAATCTAATCTAAATATGGTGAATGAAAGATTGTAAGGGATATTGAATATACCTTCAATAGACATCATTTTAAAAATGCAGTTTAAAGAAATAATTGTTGAATAGTAAAACAACAAAGTAGTCTTGTCTTTCATTTTTGGGACTTTACCCTTCTTTTTCAAATAAGCCTTTCTCACTCCCACCTTCATAGCTTTATTCCTGTATGACCTTTCTCTTAACAATGAAACTTGCTAAAACTTCAAGCAATTAAAGCAACCCTCATAAATAAGGTCCTTGAACTCAGCTAAATAGTAGATTTTTTTTTTAACCTGACCGTAGAGAACCTGTAGAGACCTGTAGAGATTTCTAGCTTTTATAATTTGGTTCAATTTTAGTTTTTCTTTAACTTTGCCATATAGGAAATGCCTAGAATGCAAAAAAAAAAAAAAACTTAAGGAAGTGTGATTCAGTTAAAAATGTACAATAGTTCTGGAATTATTCTCTCCATTAATTCTGAAAACAATTATGATACTCTCAGCTCCATTGTGAAATGCACCTGCTTCAGAGCTTTTTAATATTACCTCTTTGTGAACAATATGTTTAAGATTGGACTCCCGAGTAAGCCAAGGAAAGTATTTATTAATAAACATATTTAATTATATATCAAGGAAACATATTTAATTATATATCAAGGAAAATACAGTAAAAATGGCAAATCAGTAAAGGATCTGTTGGTATAAAATTGTGTCCTTTCCTTCTGATCTGTAGAGGAAAGTAGGAGTAACATAAGGCTAAAGTGAGAAATAAATGGAATATAATTTATGTGGGTAAAGAGATCAAGACAAGTCAGAAAGAATCCACCATTTTTTAGGAGGAATATTGGGAATTCTAGTCCTACCTTAGCTATGAAAGGCAGCTGGGTAAATCTGGTCCAGTCATTCTCTCTCTTAGACCTCTTCACAGAGTTGTTATTGTGGGGAAAACTGGAGGAAAGTGAATTGGATATATTCATCACTTTGAGTTAGTTGTAAAAATAATAAAGGCAGGATACAAATAAATAAAAACAGGATGCACGTAATTGTTCTAATGGTTTAGTGGGAGATCTGTGAAATTCAAACCAAAGGTGATTTGCAAGTCAAAGAAAACTAGTTGGAAATCTGCAGTTATTCTAACTATGGCTCACCTAGGCTTGGTTCAGAAATCAAATGTTGCTTCCAAGCGAATTTCATTAAATTACAATTGGAGTTGAGTATGTTAACTTAGGGCTTTGTTTTTTGTTTTTCATTTACTGCCACCAGATTTCAGCTGTAGAAATCCAGATACCAGGATGATTAGGGGACTGGAGGCTAAAACATACAATGGACAGTTGCAGGAACTGGGCTTGGCTAGTCTAGTAAAGAGAAGGACCAGGGGAGACATAATAGCGGTCTTCCAATATTTGAGGGGGTGCCACAGGGAGGAGGGGGTCAAACTATTTTCTAAAGCACCTGTAGGCCAGACAAGGAATAATGGATGGAAACTGAACAAGGAGAGATTTAACCTGGAAATAAGGAGAAACTTTCTGACAGGGAGAACAATCAACCAATGGAACAGCTTGCCCTCGGAAGTTGTGGGAGCTCCATCACTTGAGACTTTCAAGAAGAGATTGGACTGCCATTTGTCAGAAATGGTATAGGGTCTCCCGCTTGGGCAGGGGTTGGACTAGATGACCTACAAGGTCCCTTCCAACTCTGATTGTCTGTTATCCGTTATACCCGATAGGTGGCAATAAGTAGATATGGACAATTTTGTAAAAATATTTCTGCCATTGTGATTTTTACAGACCAATTCAGGTAACTTTACTTTAGTTTAATACTAGATAGTTAGTGCCTCCTTTGGTTATCATTTCAGAAATATTTTCTTAACTAAACTGAGAAGCAGAATGACTATAGGTGGGCAAAGAAGCAGGGGGAGCAGAATCAACTTCCAATTTCCCACTGAATTTCCTTGTGGGAAGCTGACAGGGAACGTCAGAAATCTTGTTCCTACCTCCCTTGCTTAAATTCCTCCTGGGTTCTCCATTGACTTTGGTTGTGGTAAGCTTGCTTAGAGAAAGTCAGTGGGGAAGCCAGAGGGAATTTGCAAGTGCGAGGCCAAAAGGCAGGTAAAATGGTTGCTGCCAGGTGGGAAAGTGAGCAAAGGGTACACTTTTGATTTTATTTAACTTTATTGTTATTATTAGAATGTGCTGTATTTCTTTTTAAAAATAACCATTTATATTGCATATTTTCCAACATCGTACAAGATCTTGTAGCCTAGGAATACATAAAGCAAAAAATCAGCCAAATAAACAAACAAAAACAAAGCAAAGCAAAAAAACAACAACTCCGGTGCACTTTGGTAAGGGTAAGGTTAAAAAAAAGACAGCCAAGTTAAGGCAGCAGGCTATAAACCAGAAGACCTTGAGTTCTAGGCATAAAACTCACCGGGTTACCTTGGGTTAGTCAATTTCTCTCAGCTCTACAAAGCAAGCAATGTTACACTACTTCTGAAATCTTGCCAAGAAAACTGCAGTGACTTGTTCAGACAACCATAGACACTTTTAGCTTGAAGGCACCTGTATATGTGCAAATAAGCACGGAGAGATATATGTACTCACCCACAGAGAGAGTGGGGGAGAGGGAGGGAAGGAGGACAGAGAAAGCGGGAAAACATCTTATTTCAAAATCTTGAATGAGTTAATTTCATATGACACTAATAAAGAGCTGTTGGTTTATCATATTATCTGTGTGGGGATAACTTATTGAAAAGTTTCAGAATCGGCTCAATTAAAAAAAAGATTCTTAGATACACATTTCTTGCTGAAGTTTACAAAAGGTTTCATAGGAAAAAACTTCGGCACAAACAGGTATTGTGCTTTGTGCTATGTAGATTGAAACCAGTGTACAATAATAATAATAATACTCAAAATCGATTGCTAAATAAAGAAGAAATTAAATTCATCCACTATAAAAGAGGAAGAGTGGTGGATTACGTAACTTAATTTAACATTAAAGATGTGCTCACAACTGCATCTTTTAAATAACTGAAATATAGCAAGTTCAATTAAAAGATAAATCAGTAATGGGAAACAACACTGTCTAAAGCATTATATTGGACTGCTTTAACTTTTATTATCAGATTTAGAAGAAAAGAGTTGAAAAAGAAGACTAATAGTGCCTTGTTTTTTCAAGATTTATGGGATAAAAATAAACTATACAAAAATGTAGTAGAGAATGTTTATAACTCACACAATTAGCCATGTTTTGATGCTTACTTAATTTTTTTAGAGTCATATCAGTTGAGAGCACCTAGTGTGCTATGGCTGATACTAAAATAACTAAGGCAGGTCAGATCAGGTAGATATTTGGATATGAGACTTCAGAAATCCAAAAGTTATAAGATAGCCTAGAAAACTGAAAAACATATCAAAATAAGTAAATGACAAACCAATTTCATATATTCCTCTGGTGAGGCTTCATCAGTGTTCACTTCTACTTGGTTCAGGATACTTCAGGCTGGTTCTAACCAGTGATGGGATTCAACTGGTGTAACAACCGGTTCAGTGAGCATGCACAGTGTGTTTGAAAACAGCTCTAAAACTTACCTTCTACTGCAGCCCCAGTGAGTAAAACAGCTAAGGCATGGCAATCCGCTCTGCAGCGCCTATCAGCTGGGCTTCAAACAAAGGAAATATAAGACAGACTAGCACAGGAGTTGGTGGGCGGGGCCAATTCATTGCTGGAAATACCAGTTTACCTGAACTGGTCTGTACCGGCTGAATCCCACCCCTGGTTCTAACTTCTCTTGAGGTTGACCTCTGTCCAAGTGATTTCTTCTCTTCCCCCTCTTCCCACATAGCATTAATTCTATGCTTCAGCCCCTCTCTTCTTTTTTTATTGTGACTTGCTGACAAGTTGTCTTTCTATTCTGACTGTGAAGGAACAGGGATCTCCATGTTTTACTTATTCCAACCTTCCTTTGCTTTTCCTTCCATTTTCCTCACATCCCTTTTTTTGTTTTGTTTTTCTACTTGACTCCCTGTTTGTTCATTTGATATCTTTCAGTTCATCTTACTCCCTCTTCTCTACATCTAGCTTTTTTACCTTCCACTTCTATTAAATCTCCCCTCCCACTATTTGATCTTTAGGATTTCATTTAAACTTTAACTCCTGGCTGCCAATTTGGTTCTATCAAGGCAATCCCTTGCTGGTTTAAATATAGTTCTTGTCTCCCAAAATCCACTCATCTTAAAAAGAGTTCCTGACTTGCAACAACTCCCAAAGGCTGACAAGTCTTCCAAAGTTTACTACAACAGAGATAAAAAGAAGACAAAGAAGATACCTTAGACAAGTGCAAATAGAAAGGACCAGATGGGTTATATCCCAGGGTTCTGAAGGAGCCAGCAGATGTGAACTTGAAACCACTGAACAAAATCTTTCAGAGCTCCTGGAACATGGAGGAAGTGCCAAAAGACTAGAAAAGAGCTGGTGTAATTCCAATTTTCAAGAAGGAGGGAAAAAAGTGGATACGGGAAACTACAGACCAATCAACATCAATACCTGGGATAGGTTTGTCAGCACCTAGAAATGAATGAGGCAATTACAACAAGCCAGCATAGATTTGTTAAAAACAGATCACACCAGACAAATCTTATTGCCTTCTTTGATAAAATGACTAACTTAACAGATCAGGGAAGTACTGGGAATACAGTGAACTTGTATTTCAGTAAGGCATTTGACAGACTATAGCCTACTTCTTGATAAGGTAGAACAGTGTGGGATGGACAATACCACAAGGAATTCATAGTTGGCTGACCAACTGCACTCAGCATATATAGTCCTTAATGGAATTGCAAATACTTGGAAGGAAGCATGCAGTAAGGTGTCTCAAGGTTCTGTTTTGGGCTCATAAATGATCTAGATCAGGAGTGTCAAACTGGCAGCCTGTGGGCCAGATGCATCACGCACAGGCCATGCCCATCCCAGCTCCGTGAATGAGAAAAACATAGCAAAATATCATATGACAGCAATGTGACACAGTGATTTTGACACCAATGATCTAGATGAAGGGATAGAAAGGGAACTAAATAAATTTCCAGATGACACTAAACTGAGCAAAAATTGCCAACATTTTGGAAGGTAGACTCAACATTCAGAAGGATATTGACAGACTTGAGTCCCTATCCATCAAGATGTAGTTCAGTGATGAGAAAAGTAAAGTCCTATATACTTAGGCAGGAAAAATCAAATGCACCTGATTAGAATAGGTGGCACCTACCTCAACAGTAATAACTGAGAGGGATCTTGGTGTCCTAGTGGACCATCACTTAAGTATGAGCCAGCTGTGCTGTAGCTGCCCACAAAACCCTATGCATCAACAGAGGCATAATAGGTATAATATCAAGACCATGTGAAGTGTTAGTAGCACTTTATGTTCCACGGGTAAGAACACACTTGGAATACTGTGTCCAGTTCTGGTCACCACAATACAAAAAGATATTGAGACTCTAGAAAGGCTGCAGAGTACAGGAACAAAGAAGATTAGGGGTCTGGAAGATAAATCATACATAGAACAGTTAAGGGAATCAAATATGTCTAGCCTATCAAAGAGGAGGATTGGAGTGACATGAAAGCTGTCTTCCAGTATTTCAGGAGTAGTCACAGAGAAGAAGAATTATTCTCCAAAGCACCTGAGTTGGATGGAAACTAGTTATAGAGAGATCTTGAAATAAAAAGAAATTTTCTGATAGTGAGAACAATTAATCAATGGAATAATAGCTTGCCTCCTGGACTTGTGGTAGCACTGGAAATCTTCAAGAAAAGATTGTACAGCCATTTGTCCAAGATGCAGTAAGGATATTAAATGGGGAAGATCAGTTCAGAACCAGTTTCAGCAAAAACAGGCTTCTGAAGACTTTACAGATCATATAGTACTTGAGTACTTCACTATCCATATGACCAAAAGAGAGAAAGGCAAATAAGAGAGAAAGCCAAAGTCAACATACTTAAGGTCTTTCTAAAAAAAAAATATTTTATTGATATTCCAAAGTTTAAAAACATAAAATAAAACTATATGCATTGTTATCAACATCAAGACATCTTTTACACAATAATGTGGAAAAATATGTTCGTTGTCAATCTTCCATGAATTTTTCTTTATGAAAGTTAGTAGCAATTTTTGTTCTTCTGAAAAATGTATTGGGCCGTTCCAGCAATAGTGTTTCTGGTATGTTGTACAGGATGCAACTTCTCTTAATAATACATTATAGTTAATAGTACAAAGTATATTTCATTTCAGTTTAAAATATGTAAGATTCTAGTAATTTAGGATGGTTGCTAAAGCATTTGATTTAGAAGTCTTTTATAGTGTCATTAAAAAGATCACAAGGCTGATTTATACCTAACTTTAAAAAAAAAAGAATTGTTCAAAAATATCTGCTTATAAATAGCACATTTGTGCTTTATAAAGTATTAACTTTTTTGGTAGTTGCATAGCATCTTGATGAAAATTCAAAACTTTAAAAGTTTCTTATTTGTTTATTCATGAAGGTCAATATTTCTTTTCATTGAAAAATCTACTTTACATTATTACTTTTTCTTTCAGTCACTTCAAGACTTTGTGTGTGGGGGTATATAATAGTTCTTTACAATCTTTCTAATTCAGAAGAACAGATTGAATATTTGAGATGCAGCTTCATAATCATGAAATAGTTTCACTTTTATCCTATTCATCAAAAGACACATTAAAAGTAGAGATAATGAGAAAAAGTTCCCTTATTGGGTTTTTTATTTCATTTTTTTGCTCTGTTTTCATATATTGGAACAATGATGATTTTAGGATCTTCTTTTTAGTATATCTCCTGGATAAAGAATGGAGTAATTCCATTATTTTTTACAGAAACACTTTTTGTTTAAATATGGGATGTCTAGATGGAGTAATATTTGATAGTTATTCGTTTAAAATTCCAGAATGAAGAAATCTAATTTACTGTACATATTTCAGATTAATGCACAAATTAGAACTTAATTTCTATGAGTGTTACTCTTACAAAGGAATTTAGAGTCATTCTTAGCAACAAAACTGTATTAAAATACACATAGTAGACCATGGTAGATAGATAGATAGATAGATAGATAGATAGATAGATAGATAGATAGATAGATAGATAGATAGATAGATAGA
>NW_020769347.1:2014803-2027683 GCF_900518735.1 Pseudonaja textilis | reverse complement strand
AGATAGATAGATAGATAGATAGATAGATAGATAGATAGATAGATAGACAGACAGACAGGTAGATAGACGTAGATGATACATAGGCAGGCAGGCATTCTGATATTTTGTAATGTTAAGAGAGATTCTAGTATGTAGCATGATCTTGAATATGATTACAGTATTTTTATTTTTCTCCATTTCTTATTTTTCTTTTTGTTTTAATAAAAGATTCTTTTGCTTTTTTCTTCTCAAATTCTTTTTTTTCCCTTATTTTAGTTAGCTTGGATTTTTCTTCCCCCTCCTTTCTAGTACATATTATATAAAAATGTAGGGCATTTTTTGTAAGATATGAAGTTTAAGGAGAAGCGTTTTGAGGAAAGTATTGAACTGAACTACTAAATTGTGGTAGAATTATTTTTATCATTATTCTAATCTAATATAACATATAAAAACAAATGTTTTTTTTTTCGTTTTTTTTGTTCACTCTTTAAATAACAAACACATGTTTTAATATTTATAAATAGTTGTACTTGTGTGTTTATAAAAAAAAAAAAACTAAACCCAAAAGACATTCATTTTAAATCTTTTCCATTAAATTTGTTTACATTTAATGTATTGAGTAAGAATTATACAATTATACATTATGTAATGAATATTAGATATTTTAAAATATTGTACTGTTATATTCCAGGATCAAGGAGGGAAAAATCCAAAGGATAATAATGCAGACAAGAAAGTGGAAGCTAAAATATTTCAAAGATACTGATAGAGGAAGGGAGAGGGAAAAGGGGAGAGACAGAGGGAGAGAGAGAATGAAAAAAAAAACCTGACATTTCAATTCAGAGCTATATATTTACATGTCATCTTAAATTATCTTCAGAAAAATAAAGGAAGAGTTGCCATATGGTGTGCTGATTAAACAGGAAGTCATTTGCCTCTAATGAGAACAAAGTGGGCTGAATTATATAGGTTGTTTTTACATAGGAATAAAATGCAAGAAATTATTTTATTCAGCATTTTGCTTTTATGTGGATTTCCCCTCCCCCTCAATATTTATGTTCCTTTTCAGGTTCTGTATTGAACATCTGAACTGGGAGCAGGGCTAGGTCTTACCTGGCCTCAATGCATGCAACACCTTGTATACCTGAAAGTTCATTGGTATGGCACAGCTTTTTCATCTCTCAAAAAATGTAGCACAGCTTATGGGCATGTGAATCTCTGTATTTCCCCTCTGAGCAAGCATCATGACAGGAATCTATTTTTGTTGGTTGATTGGGATCAGAGATATCACATTTAGCATGCCTCCATTTCTTTCACCCTCCCATAACATTGGAAATACTGGCCTCTGGCTTCAAATGCATTCGCCCCACTGCCTGAATACTTTTCACTTGGCATCGTAGGTTGAGATATTAACTCAATCTAATTTAAGACAGTCATAATCTTTCAGGGCAAAAGTCATGCGTACTGACATTGCATCTCACATGGTGGAGTCATATTCTACATTTATGCAAGAGGCATCCAATCATTTCTAAATTAAACTGATCCCATCTTGTTCTTGCTTATGGTAATTTAATATAGGATGACATGCTGTAATGATTCATTATTGAAATATGCAGTATACCACTAACATCTGACACACATAATTTCCCATGTGTTTTATTTATTTTTAGATATGAGGGAGCTATATCTACTACATCTGGTATTATTTCCTGAGGAAAACATCTGGTATTATTTCCTGAGGAAAACATCTCTGATTCATGTTCTTTGCTATTAGTCAAATTTTTAACACAATGTAGCATTATAATACTTGTGTTTGTGCCTCATAATTGAAATAAATGTTAACATTTTGACATTATAAGGTAATTTTTCTTAATAGTAAAATCAAAACAGATGAATAAATAGAGAAAAAATCTAAAAATAAGTAACACAATTTTTGAAATATTATTACTGAAGAGAAAGTGTTTATCCCTAGTCTCAGTAGCCACACTACTGCTCTATATTAATATTGTAGACACTTGGCTAATATAACATCTCCATATGCTAAATAAATAAATAAAGTCTGTATCCCGTGTTTCAATTTCCATAGGACATTCCAGATATCTTACATGTCATAATCTCTGCAACCAGAAAAAAAAAGGCAAACTTTAATGTGAGGACAACATATGATAAAAGATTGGGTTGGCTGTATTAGTTTCTTACAACCTTTCTTTAGATGCATTTTTTTCTTATTATTTTTGGCAGATATAAAATGGTGGATGGTATAAGAATGACACAATGATCTCATCCAATCAACCAAGTACAGTCGAACAACTTTGTTAATGTGATGGGAGATACAGTTCTTTTGGGGGTATTTACCAGAGTCTTGGCACTTTTGATTTTGGTTTCCTTCTAGAGATTGAAAGGAAAGTGCTAAAATTTGGCATATTTGCAAGGATTTGTTGTTGGTTTATTTAACTTTACTCAAGAATAAAAGAAAATGATGCTTTGACTGAGGTGACAACTTCACTTGTCAACAAGCCATCTATTACAAAATCCTGAATAAGTGCCTCATTCCCCCATATGTAAGGATTCTTTAAACATATTTAACCTAGCTCTAATTTTAGTGGACTTTTTCTCAGTTTCCTGAAAATTCCAGTCCTCATTTTACTGACCTTGGAAGGATGGAAGGGTGAGTCAACCTTGAGCCAGTGAGAATTGAACTGCCAAACTGCTGGCTATCAGCAGTGAGCAGAATTAGCCTGCAATGCTACATTCTATCCACTGTGCCATCACAGCTCTTACAGTGCACTGTTATTATTGTTGTTGTTATTAAATTTATAAGCCGGTCAACTCCATCATAATTCTGGGCAGCAGAATGTTAATACTATTTTGACATACTCTAATATGTTACTCAGGTTTCCTGCTTTTACTGGATAATGCACTCTTAACCTCATTCTTGGTGAATCAAATATTGTAATGGTGCTGCATTAAGAATATATGTTCACTATCATGTACTTGCTTATTGTTACACAAACCATTCAGTGAAAAAATGTTTGAACATTCTACAAAGCCATCTTTATTCAGGTTTTCCATAGATCCGTGAAGCTATGAAAACTGAGAATGCCGCATGTCATAAAAATAATTGAGAAAGGTCACGGTCACATCCCAATGTAGGGAACAATAAAATATACTTCTATATAACATCAGTCATACTGAATTATTGTAGGAGTACTATATGAGGCCTTCAAGAATCCATTGTTTGTGACAGAAAGCCAGAAGTTAAAGGTCATGGATTAAAATGAACTAGTCTTTCACTTAAAAGGGTTTTTTTTTCTCCTCTGTAACTTAAAACTGAAGGTTTAAAACTGAAGTGTATCGTAAACCTTCTTTTTTAAGCTGACCTATTCAGCATCTTCTGGTTAGACTATTATTCTTTATGGGACTCCTGGAATGCAACCCTTTTACATCAGTGAGTAATCTTTTTATGTATTCAACAGCTCTGTGCAGCTGGCTTTTTCTCTACTCCTCTGAGGTAAATATTATATTTTGTGTGTGATTGAATAGATTAAGGCTAATAAGGAACACAGAAACTCAGAGCAATTATGGCAACCACAATAAAAGTCAGTAGAAGGGACAGTATCAGTAGCATTTTGATTTACCCAAAGCCTAACATATCAATTAATATTCTGGGCACCTACTTTATTAGATTTAATTTCATCCCAAACATGTTTACTGTGAAGTAGAGGTGAACTATTCACATAAGTTTGCATAATTATCCATACAGATGAATTCTGGGTCAGCTATAATAGCATTCAAGGGTAGCACCATGTAGAACACCTTGGGGCAATAAACAAGAAGTGTCCAAAGCATAAGTGACTATAATTAGTGCTTCTAATATAGGAACAGGCACAATCGACACACAACATAAATTTGTCCAGAGACCCTCCCAGTCATGGCTTTAATCTGTTCTTTGAGCAGGAGCCAAGACAGCTCTCAATTGGCCACCAGTTCTGGTGGGGAAGTGCCATAGAATCAAGGATGATGAATCCTAGATACAGGACTCCCAAAACCCATAACCATTTGGTCTTGCCAGGATTGAGTCAGAGCATATTCTTCCTCATCCAGACTCTCAAAGCCTGCCAATACTGAGAAATAAACTTGATGGCATCACGTGGTTGGCCTGTTGTGGTTCGCTGGCAGCCAGTGCAGACAGCAGCAGAGTCAGACAGTGAGGAAGAAAGAGGACCAGGCAGGAGTCTAGGGAGGACTTGGACAAGGGTCCTGCATCTGATGCAGGGATGGGGCCAGGACCATCTGGGAGTGGGGTGCTGCCTTTGGAGCCTTTGGAGTCTGGCAGCAGCGAAGCAGAGGACCCAGGGAAGCCTGTTACCAGTGTGTGTGTGTGCAGAGCTGCTAGAAGGTAAGAGCAACTGAAGCATAAGGAGTGACTCGGGAAGAAGGTTGGGAGGTGATTGCCCCTCCCATAAGGGATAAAAGTCTGACCTCAATGATGAAAGCTCTGCAGGAAGCAAAGCAGTTCAATAGATTCTGAACCCTCCTTGGAGCTCTGCGTATTCTGGTCATTTTTTTTCTGGGACTTTGGTTGGTTTCTGTAATAATTAATTGGACTTCTGTTTTTTGGCAGCATTCTACAGCATTGAAAGGCATGTTCTTATCTGGGGGAAATGTTTATAATTTGTTCTGGCTGGGAATCCAAGTAATTCCCAGTGTTGCATTAAAATAGGTTTTGCTTTTAAAATAAGTTTGTGTTTCATTAAGTTTGACAAAGCCTGGGTCAGAACATAACCTAAGACAGTACCATGGAATAACCTGACTCTCTGGCTTCACATAGATGCTAAATATGACCAAAAACAAAATAAAGCCTTGCACAGAAGAATTGTTATGGCTAGAAATGTCTACCATCACCCCCCAAACACACACACCTACCAACACCAACTGGAACTGTCCCTAGAGAAAGGAGGAGAAGCAAAATATCACACCTTCCACTCTCAACCTTTGAGATGATCTAGAAGTGTTAGTATCACTTCATACTGAATTGGTAAGACCACACTTGGAATACTGAATTCAGTTTGGTTGCTATGATTCAAAAAAGACGTTGAAACTCTAGAAAAAGTGCAAAAAAGAGCATAATGAGGAGATTGGAGACAAAATTGTATGATGAATGGTTGTGGGAACTAGTTTAATGATGAGAAAGACTAGGATTGACATAATAACAGTCTTCCAATATTTGAGGAGCTGTCACAGAAAAGAGACAACCTATTTTTCAAAGCACTTGAGGGCAAGGCAAAAAATAATAGATGGAAGTTTAACAAAGAGAGAGCCAACCTAAATTTAAAAGAAGTTTCCTGTCAGTAAGAATAATTAATCAGCAGAAAGGCTTGCCTTCAGAAGTTGTAGGTGCTCCCTTGCTGGAGGTTTTCAAGAAGAGATTGGACAACATTTGTCTGGAGTGGTATAAGTCTCCTGCTTGAGCAGGGGTTTGGATTGGAAGAGGTGCCTTCCAATTCCATTATTCTATTCTATTGAAGGCTAAAGAAGACTAAGGAGATGCAGGATAGTCACACATCTTTATCCCATCATGGTCATTCACTATGTCATCTGACTAGCGCACCCAGACCTAAATACTGATTGGAATGGGTTCATGTTTTGCAAAGACCTCTGAAGGTACAGTGAAGTCACTTTTTCAACAACCTTTCCCAGATAGGAAAAATTGGAAAGTAGATAAAAATTGCCTGGTACCATTGGATTAAAACAGAAGCAGATATCAACCATTGTCTTCTTAAGCACTGGTGAGACATTTTCTCAATCAATGATGAGTTCATCAATAGCTGGACTCCAGAACATATACATGACTTTGTCCATTTCCTCAGGGCTAACAGGTTGAAATTCCTCCCAGATAACTGAGTCAAATTCCTCCCAGATAACTGAGTCAAACCTTCAGAATTGGATTCCAACATTATACAATTATTATCTGAAACTCACAGTACTCCTACAGGTAGTGGTGGGCTGCACTTTCATTGACAAGGGGTTCTCTGGTCATGCCCACTTTGGGGCTGAAACACAGCTTCAAACAGGCAGCTAATCAACTCAGACAGCTCCAGTGAGTACAGCAGGGTGGTGCGGAACTCACCTGGGCAGCCTGGGTGGGGGGAAAGTTAGTTATTTAGGGAAACCATAGCACAAGGGTGGGGGAAGAGTGGGCCCAGCCAGAGATCATAGGGGTTCTCCCAAACCTCGCTAATCATCCAACAGACCACTACTGCCTACAGGTGGTTCTATTCTCTCACTCTTTTTTCTCAAGATGGATAAAAATACTACTGATCTATAAGTATTTCTATACTCTTATACCCACATTCCATTCTGAAATTTTCATTTGAGAAAATACAAGGTGGTTTTCCTTCAGCCACTTCTAGTTTACAATATCCAAGGGAAGCTCTATTACTCTAATCCTGTCTACAAAGCCAAAATGTCCATTCCAACTCAAATTATAATGCTGATTAGTAAATACTTTTTTTATGATAAAGTTAGAAATTTTAAGGTCAGTTTCCAAAGACAAGTATATCCATATTTCATAACAAGAGGGAAATAATTAATGATTATATCTTTGTACTAATCAAATTCCTCCTGGGTAAACATATTATTCAGATTTTCTTTTTATCCTGACAGGACACATCTGCTTTTGTTATTCTCATCTGGCACAACACATTTTACAAACCATATAATTAGAAATGAACATTTATACTGATGTCACGAGAGCATATTCAATGGTAAAATGAGATTATTTTATTATCGCAACCAAAAAGTTATTTTAAAAGTACATTGTAATAATTTAACTAAAAATAGATCTCAAAGTATAATCAGGATGCTATTAGTACACTTTCTGAACTGATTGTTATTGAGAAAATTTAAATCAATGTGTGCATCATGGCATTCCTGACCTTGAAATATATATTATTCCAAAACTAAATGAATTAGGGCTGTAGATAGGAGTGCTGATTTGGTTAGGAGAATCAACTTAGAATATGGTAGAAAATGTATTAGGAAGGGTTTTTTCTTCTCTCTGCTTTGTAAGCAAAATATGATAATGCTTGAGTGATATACTTGTATAAAATAGTCTTGGGGTGCTTCATTTTTTCCAATAAATTCTGGTTTTCCAAACTTAGGACGTGCAAGCATTCGTGATCCTCCTCCCCGATTTTTCTTTAATAAATTCAGTTATCAAATATACTCAACCAATGACAAGGAAGAAAAGTAGTGCCAGAGTAGGGCAAAATCTAGGGTATTGGAACAGATCCAAATACTTGTCTCCATTGGACTGAATAGATGGGGGGACGAGCGGTCTGCCACCTCCAAGTGGTGTCCCCTGGATGCGCGAAGCCATCAAACGCTGACCGTAACTGAGAGCAGACCCTCCGACGACAGGCCCACGCGACAGGCCGGCTGGAGTACTCAAATGCCGCATCAACATGATGGAAACGTCCACTACAAAACACACGTCCAATGCTACCGCGTTCGGGGGAACCGACGGGCGCAGGAGACCATTGGCCTGCGCCAAAAATCAACGAAATGGTCCACGCGGAAAGCACGGCCGTGTGAAAAAACGCAAGCGGGGAACAGAGGACTGCCAGACGCTCAAGGTGGCCACCTGGAACGTGGATTCGCTGACTGGACGCTCGACCGAGATCGTCAGGGCCATGCGGGACAGGAAGCTGGACATCTGCTGCCTCCAGGAAACTCGCTGGAAGGGCAACAAGGCTACGACTATAGACGGCTACAAGATCATATACACCAGCTGTAAGGAAAACCGCGGCGGTGTAGCTGTGGTTGTCAGTCCAAGCTGGCAAAGTTCCGTCGCAGAAGTTAAGCGCCTCACAGAACGACTGATGATAATCGTCGTAGCGACCGAGAGGCAGCGCCTACACATCTTGTCCGCCTACGCCCCTCAGACCGGATGTCACGAGGAGGAGAAGGATACCTTCTGGGAACTGCTCGACATCCAACTCAGGCAGATCCCACACGAAGACGACATCATCATCTCGGGCGACCTGAATGGTCATGTAGGGCGGGACAAAAACGGACACCAGTGCCACGGTGGGCACGGCACAGGCGATACGAATGAGAATGGCCAGAGGATCCTGGACTTTGCCGACTCCCATGATATGACCATCACGAATACCTGCTTCATTAGGCGAGAATCTCAACTCCTCACCTACCATAGCAGAAACGGGAGCCACCACACACAGATCGACTACATCATCGTACGACGAAGAGCCGCTAAAAACGTGCTCAACGCCAAGGCGTACCCGTACGAATCGAGCAGTCAGCACAGGCCGCTGATGGCGAAGATCAGGATCAGCAAGCCCAAGACCAGGATTGACAAAAGGAATGCAGACCAGCCACGAATCAAGTGGTGGAACCAGAAGAAGATGGCGGGACCCCTCATCAAACCGGAGCAGTTCCTGCAGATGGTCGACGGGCCACAGGAAGCGTGGTCCATGCTGAAGAGCACTGTTCACACTGCCGGCTGCCAACAGCTTGGTTGCACCAAGCCAGGACGGAGACGCATCGAACGAGATACATGGCTCTGGACACCGGAAGTACAAGATGCCGTACACCTGAAGAAACGGCTCTACAAGGCCTTTCTTCAGGACAAGACCAGCGAGAAGCTCTGCGAATACAAGGTGGCCAAAAAGGCAGCCAAGAAAGCAGTAGCGACAGCCAGAAGCTTCCACTACGATGACATCTACGAGAAGCTGAACACGCGAGAAGGCGAGAATGAGATCTACCGCCTAGCCAAAAGCAGACACAGGAAGACCCTGGACATTGACCAGTTTCATGGGATCAGTGACGAAAGGGGAAATTTGATCGTCAACCCCAGAGACGCTGCGGAGAGGTGGCGGCAATACTTCGAGAAGATCTCCACCGAGGAGTTCCCACACCCACGAACCCCGCGAGGTGACCCAGTTGAAGGCCCAGTCTCAGGCATTTATGCCAGCGAGGTCGCCGACGCCATCAAGGCCATGAAAAACGGTAAGGCAACAGGACCAGACGACATCCCTGCCGACTTCTGGAAAAAGGCACTACCGGGCTCGGCATTGTGGCTGTGCGAGCTGTTCAACAACATCGTCTCCACGGGAAAAGTGCCACACGACTGGTACCGCAGCACCACTGTTCCGATCTGGAAGGGAAAGGGCAGCCCAGCGGAATGCTCCAACTACAGACCGGTCAGGTTACTGTCACACACTATGAAGATCTTTGAACGCGTCCTTGATAAGCGCATTCGGGACATCGTCGACATCAGCGTCAACCAGGCTGGATTCATCAAGAACTGCGGCACCACCGACGCCATCTTCGGTGTGCGGATGCTGATGGAGGCTCACAGAGAGAAGAAAATCCCGCTCCACACCGCCTTCCTAGACTTGGAAAAGGCCTTCGACCGAGTCCCGCACGATCTCATCTGGTACGCACTGCGAGACCACGGCGTGCCTGAGCTGCTCGTACAATGGGTCCAACTCCTATACAGATGTCACAAAAGCCGTGTAAAAGCGGCAGCTGGGATATCAGAGGAGTTTAATATTACCGTCGGCGTACACCAGGGCTCTGCTCTCTCACCACTGCTGTTCATTCTGGTGATGGACACAATTACACACGACCTGTACACGCCCGCCCCATGGACGCTGCTCTACGCCGATGATGTGTTCCTGGCCAACCTGTGCAAGGCTGAACTAGAGCACCGAGTCCAACAGTGGCACGACCGCCTCGAGCAGTTCGGGCTCCGGCTGAACCTAAAGAAGTCCGAATACCTGACCACTGACAATGAAATGACAGGCTCCATCCACGTGAACGGGCAGGAGCTACCGCGCGCCTCCACCTTCAAGTACCTGGGAACTACTCTTGGGGAAGAAGGCCTACTACAAACTGAGGTGACAGCCAGGATCAATGCAGCGTGGGGCAAATGGAAGTCCGTCACGGGCGTCCTCTGTGACAAGAAGATGCCGATGCGCCTGAAGGCGAAAATCTATAACTCTGTGGTGCGCCCCGTGGCCATATACGGCGCAGAGTGCTGGCCGACGACCAAAGAAGTCGAAAGCAGACTCCAGATAATGGAGATGCGAATGCTCCGATGGTCGGTAGGCCTCACCCTACTCGATCGCGTCAGGAACGAAGAAGTGCGTAGACGGTTCAACGTCGTGCCCATCCCCACGGTCATGAGGCAGTCCCGGCTACGATGGTTCGGCCACGTGAGCCGCGCCAAGGAAGAATCCATCATCAAATCTGTAATGAAGGTGACTGTCGGAGGAGCGAGACCGCGTGGTAGACCTAAACAACGTTGGATGGACACGATCAAGGCCGATCTAGAGATCGCGAAGGCAGACCCGACACACGTGGCAGACAGAGAGGTGTGGAAGCAGTACTCAAGGACATTAGCGGACCTCGCCCGAGCGCGAGACAAACGCTGAAGAAAAAGAAGAAGAAGAAGAAGGACTGAATAGATGACTTGGACCATTGCTAGCTTTCAGCCAAAATCTATCTCAATTAATTGTTGTAGGGAATAAGCAGATGTACAGTGCCTTGAGCTCTCATGTAATAGAATTGTCATTATCACCACCACTATCTTGCTGCATTTAAAAAAGCTTCATCCCCCTTATCCATAAGGCTTACTTTCTCATGATAATTTTTCAAGGATAACATTTCCTCCTGCGATGCTGAGATGTTTAGATTTTAAGCCACACATCCTGATACAGAATGGCCCTTCCAAGCTCTGTTTTCACTGGCAGAGGCATCGCAGTCTGGTCCTTCGCTGTTTCCAGGCTGGCCCTGTGGGCCAGATCTAAGCACCTTGAGTTTGACAGTCCTGCATTGTGAGAGAGGGAGAGAGAGAACTACTCTTTCCACACATCCTGACAGGAAATTAGACTTTGAAGAATGAAATTGACAAGTTCTTTGCTTCAATAGTATGACCAACAGACAATGACCTCTGCAGGATCACATCACACTAGGCATGAATGAAATATTGCAATGCGTGCTCATAGAAAATAAATGAGCTTGCATTGTGATGTTATAATGCTGTTTGCATCCATCTAATGTCCCCTACAGGAATGCTATTGTGTATTGCTCATTTCTAAGCTTGAGCGTTGACAGTTTTGTTTTGTTTTTGATTAATCAAAGAACTGTGGAGTCAGAAGGAATCTTGGAGGCCTTTCAATCCAACTCCCTGCTCAAACAGGATACACTCAGAGGTGGTATTCATCAGGTTCTAACCAATTCTGGAATACTGGTAGCAGAAATTTTGAGTAGTTCAGAGAACCAGCAAATACCACCTTTGACTGGCCCCACCCCCATCTATTCTCTGCCTCCCAAGAACCGGTAGTAAAACAAATTGAATCCTACCACTGGAGACCCTAACACCATTCCAGACAAATGTTTGTCCAATCTCTTTTTGTAAGCATCCAGCAATCAACCACTTACAACTTTAGGTGGCAAGCCACTCCACTGATTAATTGTTCTCATTGACAGGAAATTTCTCTTTAATTCCATGTTGGATCTCTCCCTTACTGACTTCCACCCCTTACCTCTTTTATCCTGTGCTCAGATGCTCTGGAGAATAAATCAATCCTCTGTGATAGCCCTTCAAGTACTGGAAGAGAATTATCATGTCGCCTCTACTCTTTGGTAGACTAGACATATCTAGTTTCCTTCACTGTTAATCATACAGTTAAATCTCCAGACCTCTTATCACTTTTATTTGTTTCTCTTCTCTGCATTGTTTTTAGGGTCTCAGCATCTTTTCTTTTTTTCTTTTTTTTGTATTGTGGTGACTTGAACTGAACACAGTATTCCAAACAAGAGTGGCTTCAGTATTGCAGAATAAAATTACACTCTCATTTCATATGAATAGAATAGAATAACAGAGCTGGAAGGGACCTTGGAGATCTTCTTGTCCAACCCCCTGCCTAGGCAGGAAACCTTATACCACTTCAGACAAGTGGTTATCTTTTTTAAAACTTCCAGTGTTAGAGCATTCCCAACTTCTGGAGGCAAGTTGTTCCACTGATTAATTGTTCTAAACTGTCAAGAAATTTCTCCTTAGTTCTAAGTTGCTTCTCTCCTTGATTAGTTTCCACCCGTTGGTTCTTGTCCTGCCCTGATTTTGATACTATCATCTACTGATGCAGTCTTGAACTACATTGTTGTTTTTTGGCAGCTGTAGTACACTGCTGGCTTATGCTTACAGTCTGCGGTGATCCACTAGGATCCATAGAACTCTCACAGTTACTGCTGTTGAGTCAGGAGGTAGAAATCAATGTTCATTGCCCCTTCAAAATTTTCCCAAATCAACAATCAAGTCAGCTTGATCACCGTATATATAGAAAACATTCAATTGATATGTGTATTAGGGAAACATTGATAACAAATTGTGTTTCAAAGGTAATCAACAGAATAACTTAGCAGTATATAAAAATATACAAACATTAGTATGCAATATTCTATCCCTTCTTTCCCTTCCTTTCCCAAGTCCTTTAAAACAGGATTTCATTAGTTTCTATTGAAAGGGAAGAGAAACCAGAAGGTCCAGAAGTATATTTGCAGTATATATTCTGCAAATATAACTCATGGCATCGCTCATATGGGTTAGAAATATTTTGAAACAAAGCCTAATATATCTGGAGGTTATATAATAGTTTAGCCCTATTCTAGGGCATCACCAGCCTAATATTTTTACAGAAGTTTTACAAAGATTGAGAACATATTCCAAGGAGACAAAGTCATTCATGTGACAATACCAATTTTTCACGCTTAATGTTTAATACATTTATAAACAATTTTTGGGGGAAAAAATGCCCACATAGCAAATATAGATAAAGAGAGAGAGAGAGAGAGAGAGAGAGAGAGAGAGAGA
>NW_020769347.1:2001573-2014793 GCF_900518735.1 Pseudonaja textilis | reverse complement strand
AGAGAGAAGTTTTATGTACTGGATAAAATGTGTTCATTGTAAACCATGCTCACATCTAACATCATGAATAGAGTTGCTTAGGAAGGGGTAATGGAAGATGTGTGCATATTAAATACAATGCTGTTCGGCAGGGTAGCTTAGATTTATGACTGCTATCTACCATACTTATTTGCAGCATCTGCCAACATACATGCAATTAATTTTGTTCTCAAAGTGAAGTAGCTGGAGGCAGCCAATCTGCAAGCTCAACTAAGTGCTGAAGTGCCACTTTAAAAATACAAAACCATTACTCATCCCAAGAACAGATACATCTAACATAATTATGTTAGCAATAAAGATGAATTTGAAAAGAATTTGCAAGTTTAAGTGCAGCCTAATTCAGCTTAAGCAGGCATGTGTGCTGATGGGACAAGAAAGCTTGATGTACAGTATTTTTTGTGCAAGGTGTAAGACTTTGATCTATGAAATGGGAAGTCAGGTAATAACACTAGTAGCAGCTGATAATGCTGTTACTCTTACTGTTGTTGCTGCTATTACTACCAACATTTAAGGATTGCTTCTCTGTTCACCAGGACCATGAAAGAGATATATAACCATTGCAATCATGATTCCCCACTATTATCTGCATTTCCAGTGAAATAATGCAAACTCACTCTTAAAATGTAATTAAATTCATAACAAATTAAAGCCAAAAGCAATATACAGAACCACCATCTGTTTCAAAGAAAGACAAGTTTAAGCACCTGTAATCCAAAATACAGATAGAACTGTGAGAAATGCAGGTCAAGCGGAAGAGGAAGGCTGAGTAGATAGAAAACTGAGTACTGGTAGGTAGAAAAATATGCATGCCACCAGGAGAGTTATTCAATGTCACAAAGTCAGTTTTGGTCCTTCTAAATCAGGATGCTTCCCTTTGCTGTCATCTGATGGGTCAAGCCTGATCAAAGACCAGGAAGGACTAAACAAAAAACAAAAAAACACTGGTTTGAACATTTTTCCAATCTACTCAGCTGGCTGTTCATATCTTACAGCAGATTCCTCAACTGCCAATCTTGTATGCACTAGACCTACTTCCCTTTACTGATGGGATCAAGGAAACAATCTTACAGATGAACTCAAATAAAGCAACAGGGCAGAAGTGGCATTCTTGATGAGACTCCAAATTCCTTACAGCCCATTCCAAGACATCTTGCAGGACATTTGGTCCACAGAGGAAATGTACGGTGACTTCCATGCTGCCCTCAATGTGGCTGCTGTGAAAATCAATGAAGCAAATCAGACTGTGGACACTACATGGGTATCTTACTGCAGTCCACTGCTTGCAAGATCTTTGCCCTCATTCTTCTGAACAGACTTGTTGCTGCTTTGGAAAGGAACTTCCCAGAGTCATAAACCTGTTTACTGTAATGCCATTGATATAGCATTTACCGCAAACAGGGAGGCTACCTGGATTATTCTAAAATGTCTGAAGAAATTTACAAAGTTGATTCAGCTACTGAATGATAGGATAGGTTCTTTACAATGGTGATTCATCAGCTGCATTTACCATTTCCAATGAAGCAGAAAAAGATTGTGTGCTAGCTCCTGTCCTATTCATTTTTTTCAATTGGATAGCTCTCTCCTTGACCTTTGCCACTTGAAGGATGAAGTGCCTCCCTACAGTCACTGAAGAAGCATTCTTTGTTGATGACTGTGCACTCCTGACATGTAGCAACAGCTATCTAGAGGTGATAGTGAACAAATTCTCAGAAAACTTCTATGCTTTTTGGCCTGACCACCAGCCTGAACAAGACTGAGTATTTATCCAGCCCATGACAAACACCAAGTCCATAGAAATTAAAATCACTGTTGACAACGCTCCGCTGATAAAAGTGAACAGCTTCAAATATTTGGGAAGCATCATTTCAAGCAATAGGTCTTTAGACAAAGAAATTGACTCCATTGTTAACAAGACTAGCCAGGCACCAGTAGGGCTGCACATATAATGTAACATCCATATTTCTGTGAAACTAAAAGCCTACAGGGCTATGGTTAACCCTTCTGAATGGGAGTCCTGGGCTTTATAAAAGGCACATCAAACAATTGGGGAAATTTCACAAGCACACTCTCCACTCCACCTTTGGCATTTGTTGGCAAGACCATGTCTCCAACCTGGAGGGCTTGGATCACATGAAGTTCACCAGCATTGAGTCCATGATTATCAGAGTGCAGATGAAGTAGATTGGAGACATCATCAGAATGGATGACCACCATATGCCTTGCCAGTTGCAGAATAGTGCATTAGAGTCTGAAAAGAGACCTTGAAGCCTTTCACAAGATGATGTGAAAGAAACCTTAGTTTAGTGTGACATTCAGGCTAAAAGAGCTAGAAACTGTAGTTTCTTCAGAACCCACCAGTGAGACCTGTGCTAGCAAGCCTCAACCAGGTTTAAAGAGAGATGACCCCAAAAAAACTGAGAAAAAACTGAGCAGCATCACAGAATAACATCTACAATTACTACAACAATAGACTTTCAGTGCCCCCGTTGTGTTAGATTCTATGCTTCCAGTGTGGGATGTCAGAGCCACCTCTGATCCATAGATCAATTTCATGATAGTGTATCTTCTTCAAACCTGAAGTAAGTGTGAGTGTATATATATGTGTGTGATCTCATCTTTAAAATAATAGTTTCATAAGCATGTATCATTTCTCTGTTCCTGTGACACTGTCATTAAAAGATATTCTAATATCTCTTAAAATACCTATACAATCTTCCATTTTATTCTTCCTCCTTTTCCTTTAGCTTTTCAGTTTTAACACTTGTACATCTCAGTGTGCTCACCAAGGTCACATAGCAGATTAAAGTTGAAGCATTGGCATTTTGTTATTGCAGTTGCTTTCTTTCTTTTTTGGAAGCGGGTTCTTAAAAATCTGTTTTGTGTGCTGTAGACAACAGTATTAATGTTAAATCTTTTAGCCTCATCCAACTTTATTCTTGGACTTATCACCCTCTTGCCTTGGTAAGTGTTTTGCAAACTCCATGTGTATGTGTGTGTGTGTGTGTGTGTTGTGTGTTTTAATTTATCTGCTTCTCTGTCTCTAGGTAAACTCTGTTTATTCTGTTAAAGAGAACTGCATGTCAAAGTCCCCCGCTTTCGTTGTCTTGCATTCAGCTCATTCTCTGTCTTTCCTTCATTGAATTGAATATAATTAATTCCCTACTGAGTATAAGCATCTGTCTATTCTCAAAGGAACCATGGTGGCACAGTGGCTAGAATGCAGTACTGCAGTTCAGTAGTTTGAGTCTCACTGGCTCAAAGTTGACTCAGCCTTCCATCCTTCTGAGGTCGGTAAAATGAGGACCTAGATTGTTGGGGGCAATATGTAAACCACTTAGAGAGGGCTGTAAAGCACTAAGAAGCATCATATAAGTCTAAGTGCTATTGCTATTGCTCACCCTAATCCCTGTTTCAGTGATCCTTCTCTTCACCTATCTCTTCTATGCTCCCTGAAGATTACTGAATGCATTGGTCACTGTATTGTTTTAACCCATTAATATGTGTTATCATAAGATCTTTGTGTTGGACAATAAATAGGTAACTGCTGAAGATCAACTGCTGTGTACGATTGAAGTGACTGTATGCCAAACTGTAAAAAAATAGGAAGATGATCTTGATGAAGATGTGGAAAAACTGTTGCCTAGGCAAAAGCAGTTACATTAAAGCAGTTTTAAGTCCATGTTGGCCAGATAACACTCCAAAATTTCTCAAGCAGTCATTTCTCACATTCACTGAGCTTTAACAAGCAGGCAGAGATAGAGAACAATAAGTCATTATAGCCATTTTTTTTTTTTAAAAAAGTAGTTTTAGTCTTTCTGTGGAGTTGATTTTATGGACGGGTCTATCCATTGTTCCTGAGATCTATGGATGGCCTACCCAGTATGCTTTACCTTAAATATCACAATTACAGATGGTAATTGTAAGGAGCTGTTTTTGCCACAACAAAGACATCAAGAGACTTAGACATGAAGTATTCAAGCAAACGTGCTCATGTGCTAAGAAGAAGTACTTCAGCATGTAGTAGGGTGCAACTTAGTTCTGGAAAAAAGAATAAAAAGAGATTATTTGGGGGAGCCAACTAGGAGAATGGGGGAATCCAAGTAAAGCAGAAAAGAGATTGTGTTGAGAAAGAACACTACATTAAGTACAGGGAAATATACCCTGAATTACAGGGAGAAAGAAAGACAGATTAAACACAGAAGCATAATCTGCTCTTATAGATCTTTTTAACTTGAGACACAGGTACTGGTAGTTTAGTCATAGCTATCGAAGAAAAATGGGGGAAAGAGAAGGGTGACAGGGAAGGGAAGGGATAAAGAAAGAGAACATGTTTTGACAGATGGCTAAATTAATGTATTATTTTCCTTTTGACCTGAAGGATCACAAGAGGACTGAAATTCTGAGAGAGCTCTAATTTCTTCATCTCAGTTTCTGAAAAAAGACTGATGAGTGTCCTCCTTCTACGTCCTCCTTAGATCTATCAGAGTTTTTGTAAAAAAAATCAGAAGTCAGCATTAAAAATGAAAATGTTAAGAGGCTAGGCTTACAACTGTCAGAATTTCAGCTTTGATTGAGGAAACAACATCATGCTAGCAATTGAGATGAAAGGAGGTCTCTGATGGCATCGGCTTTTTCTGATTTTTGAAAACCACCCAGACAGTCCACCTTCTTCAAAAGCACCAGGAACAATGGTGAGATTCAAAAAGATTTACTACTGGTTCTATGGGTGTGCATGGCATGGCTTGGTGTGCATGGCATGGTGGGTATGGCAGGGGAAGGATACTGCAAAATCCCCATTCCCTCCTCACCCCACTAACCTGCTTTCCATCTCCGTTCTCCCATGCAGGGCAACAAAAGAAGACCCGGACAATCTGTGGACTTGAGAGGCAGAGAATAGATGGGGGTAGGGCCAGTCAGAGGTGGTATTTGCCAGTTCTCCAAACTACTCAAAATGTCCACTACCAGTTCTCCAGAACTGGTCAGAACCTGCTGAATATTACCACTAACCAGGATATAAAATTCAACATAGGAGTGAGCATCTTTAATGGTAATGCCACTTCACCAAGAGACACCACTAGACTAAGGCAATAGTAACTAGCAATTGCATTTGGTGTAATAGTTAAAATGCTGCCCTAGAAACTAGAAGAATGTAAGTTTTATGTTTCCCTTAGCCATGAAAGCTACTAGGAGACTTGGGCCACTCACTTTGTCTCAGCCTAACTCACCTCACAGCTCAGGGTTGTTGTTGTAGGGAAAATACAGAAGTATTAAGTATGTTTGCCTCCCTGAGTTGTTCAAATATTGTAAAAACATAGGATAAAAAAATCAAATCAAATCATCATCATCATCACCACCATTTTTAAGGGTTTCCCAATTAGAAACTCCAATGTATCAAAATGGTCAAACAAATGGCAACTTCAAATCTCAACAAATAAATGCTCTGTCTTACATATTGGAAAAAAAATCAGAAAATAAAATACAAGCTGAATAGTAAAGACCTTGTTGATGATCCAAACTCTGTCAAGGACCTTGGAGTACTCATCTCTAATTATCTAAGTGCTAGAGCCCACTGTAACTACATAGCCAAAAAGGCATTAAGAGTTGTTAACCTAATCCTGCATAGCTTTTTCTCTGGTAATATCACACTACTAACTAGAGCATACAAAACATTTGCTAAACCAATATTTGAATACAACTCATCTGTCTGGAACCCACATTATAAATCTGATATTAATACAGTTGAGAAAGTCCAGAAATATTTCACAAGAAGAGTTCTCCACTCCTCTACTTGTTGCAGAATACCTTTTGCCACCAGACTTGAAATTCTAGACCTAGACAATCTCGCACTATGCCGCCTTCTGTCCGATCTAAGTATAGAACATAAAATTATATATTGCAATGTCCTACCTGTCAATGAATACTTCAGCTTCAACCATAACAATACAAGAGCACACAATAGATACAAACTCAAGGTAAACTGCACCAAACTTGATTGCAGGAAATATGACTTTAGCAACAGAGTGGTCAATGTCTGGAATACTCTACCTGACTCTGTGGTTTCTTCCCCAGAACCCAAAAACTTTAACCTTGACTGTCTACGATTGACCTTACCCCTTTCCTATGAGGTCTGTGGGGGGCCTACATAACTGCATCAGCATGCCTATCATCCCTGTCCTATTGTTTTTTTTTCTTATATATATCCATTTCTATGTTTATACTTATACCTGTTATCTCACAATCACTTGACAAAATAAGATAAATTAAAAAATAAAATAAATCTTGGCATAGCCAAACTGCATTGGAGGACCAACGTAAAGCTGGAATTATACCTTATTACTTCTCCCAGTGGCTTCATTGGAGGAGAGGATCAACACCAAGGAGAGTTAAAACAAAAGGAAGAGAGGACCAACACCAAGGAAAGTAGCGACTGAGGTCATCTCTTAACTCCTCAGTTGGAATTGCCCATTGAGGAGACAATAATTTAAAAATGTCAGGCAATAATTATATAATACCCCTGGATCCAGAGAGAGCCTCTTAAGGAGAGGAAGCATCACATCCTCCTTTAAGACCAACAGTAGAATTTCTTTGTTCAATGAGGCAATAATAGTCTATACAATCCAGGAAACTACCTATTCCCCCCCACCCCAGTTGCATGGAGGAGCCAGGAGGCTCACAGTTTGGCCTAGAGGTGAAAGAGATCTTGAGAAGAACCTCATTAGATAGATCATGCAGTGAATCCATTCCATATATCTACTTTTATTGAAATTGGCTCTAAAAACAAAATCTCGAAATCTGAACAGAATCTGCTTTATTCCTCCACCCCGAAATCCCAGTAAATGAGGGAGGCATATGCTTGAGCTATTTCCAAATATTATATTTTATTCCTAATGCTTAAAAATGTGTCAGCACCCTTTTCCTAGTTAGGAATTCTTGCGTATTTCTGTCAATTATGAAATTATTCTCCATACCTCCCAGATGTCATGGCTCAAAAGAGAATCACAGATAAGGACCTTCTCCAGAGTTTAAAGACTTAATTATTGCATAGACAAATTCTTGAAATGGTCTTTTTCATGTTGAAAGTTGCAACTCCTATTTAATGAAAATATAAAATCATTTAAGATAATCTATAAATTAAATCATTTATCATTTCCTAATTCCATTCACATGTTGAAGTGTAAGTCTAAAAAAAAGTTACTTCAAAATTATAAAAAAGTACTTGTAGACCACACTGATGTTTTCTCATAGGTTTCACAGATAGTGACATCACTCTGGCCACACCTGGTCATGATAATACATACCAATCCATCTACTCATCCATCACTAAAGTATTATTGGATTCAATTTCATTATCGCAGACCTGATGTTTACCAAAGTACTTTCAATATTTTAACACCTGATGCACTGTTGCAGGTTTCCAGGTTGGGGTTGCTGAAATTGCATCCAATTTTTGCTGTTGGAGGATAGTTTTGTGTCACTCATTTTATTGATTGTACTTTTATTGATCAATGACTCTTAGTTTTCATTCCTCCTCCAGTCATGTTAGCTCAGGAATTCTGGGAGTTGAAGTCCACAAGTCTTAAACTTGCCAAGTTTGAAGACCCTTGTTCTAACATGTTTATTTTGTAAAGGTGTAGGAGGAAATATCTCAAAACTCTTTCACTGTTCCCAGGACTGTTTATCCAGCCACTCTAGACAACATTCCTATTATGGGTTAGGCTCCTGTCTCTAGTTCTAATTCAAAAACAAATTCCAGAGCAGTCTCAATGCCATAGAACTTAATGAGGGCTTGGATTTAAGTTCTTAAATACACATCTCAAAGCTTTTCCATGTCAGCAGTCATCAACCCAGACTATAAACACTACAGTTTCAGAGGTCTTGTCAGGTTTTACTCTTTTCAGTTGATAGATGTGCAGTGAACCAGGGCACCAGGGAGGCAAAGAAGAAGACATACAAAATGGGAGTTACTATCAGTGTTTTCTTTAATAGATGTCTGCTGCTTTTCTCCTTTGCCCCAAGACAAATTCCTTGTGTGCCCAATCACACTTGGCCAATAAAGAATTATATCTTCTATCTTCTTCATCTTTCCTTTTTGTCCTTCTCCTTTCATTTGCTATTTCTTTTTCTCATCAGTAATTGATGGAACATTCAACTGCTTTGCATTCTTACATTGGAAATTTCCCAAAATGTATTCTGAGAAGAGGGATTTTTTTGTTCCCAGTTTGAAACAAAGCAGAATTTAATTTCATATACACTTCTAGATACCACTAATCAAAATTCAGGTTCCTATGAGACTTAGTAACCAGAGATCTAGCAATGCAAAATCTAAATTGTCAAAACCCATGTTTCTGCACTGAGTAGACTTTATGACTAACAAGACTTCTAGAAACCTAGAACATACATACATCTTGAAGAGACTGATGATGGAGGAAGATCTAGAAGTGTACAAGTTTTTATGCAAAGCTATATCAAATATAAGGATGGTCACATATGACCTTAATTATTTCACTGCCTTGCTTATTTTACATCAGATGAATTTCTCTCCCTTTTTTCTATTTCAAGAATTCCCCACTCTACAAATATATGCACCTTCTCATTAAATAACCATGAGAATTGTCCTCTTAGTTGAATTAATTGTTGAGATATGATTTATAAATGAATCTCCTTAAGAACAGACTTAAATATTTTTAGTCTCTCAAGTGATTTTCTCTCTGTTCAGAAAAATGTGTTGGAAGGAATCATATAACTAATATGGTATTTTCTTCCCACATATACTATAGCCATGCAAAGATCTGATAGTCCAAATTTATTTGGACTAATTCAGAAAATTGGACCAATTTGGCCTGTTAAATCATGTATTGTAACAATCTGAATCAATCCAAATATTATTACATCCTATTCAGAGATCGAATTCAAGTCTGTTTGGACACATGAAAGTATCTGGATTGATTTTCCAAATCAATTTGAGTCAGGCTCAGTCCATGAAGATCTATCACTTGCATTATGAGCAGGGGAAGAACATGGGCTTTGTATTTGTCTTCTTCCAATCAGGAAATTATTTTCTTGCTGGTTGTTCAATACAAAATAAATAAATTATTAGATTGGTGAGGTAGAGAACTGTACAACACAAAAGCTCCCACTTCTATGGATTTATACTACATTTTGTATTTTATTTTTACTTGACAAGCTTTTATTGCTGTCCCAAATAATTCTAGAAAGTTACAGAATCTTCAGAGTGCAATATTCACCATAGGGGTTTTAGACAGAATTGTAATTGGAGTTTAGGACTGCATTTTGCCAACTTTTGGGGACAAAATGTGTAGTTCAGGGAATTCCAACTATACATATACATCACTATCCCAATTGGGGGAAAGATCAATCTCAGCTCTGAATTAATCAATTGTGAGAGACCCCAAGAGTAAACATTTATGTGCAAGCTCCATCAATAAAAAAGCAAAGTAGCTACTGAGAGAGACCTGGAGAGAAGATAATTACTGGATCACGAAAGAATTCTTTCTTCATACATAAAGGATAGAAACCATGGAAGGACACCCCCAAGAAAGGTGCAACTAACCATTAGAACATCAAAAGCCTTCAAATGAACAGCTAGGAACAGTAAACAGAGAAGGGGAAGGAAACTTTCTGTTAGCAGCATTGCATTTCTTCAACAACATGTTTGCTGGATAGGATTATTATTAATATTCAGATTCTATCAAATGAGCCATCTGCAAGATATCCAAAAGAAGGGAGGGAAGGAAAGCATAGCATCTGAAACTGTGTATCTCCTCGGTGCAATGTCCCTGTAGCTCAAACAGATCAGACTTTTGGGAAACCTGCTGGTCATCACAGAGGATGCTTAATTTTTTAATGGAAGAAAACACTTTAATGGATATATCAGGAGAAGAAGGTTGTTTCTATTATCCTTCACCCTCTCCCCTGCCCCCATACACATTTCATTCTATAATTGCCTATTTTAAGTTTCCAGTAGAGGCATAATGTCATGGCATCATGTATTTCATGAAAATAGAAGGAGCAAAATAACAATTCCTGAGAGACAAGGTGCAGATAGAAGAAGGATCAGATTCCATAAAAAGTAGTTTGAAGGTTGCAAGGGGCCTCTGTTATTTAACTTTGCTATAAAACAAGTCAGAACACATTGTCCAGAATAGTTGTATTTAGGCAATGTTTTCCATATGGATTTAACTTCATAAGCAGATACTGTGGAGATAATCCCTAGGCATTTTATAAGGTAACTGTTGAGTTCACTTTTGGTTCATAAGAAAAGGACACTGTCCAGATCATAACCTTCGTGATTCGCTAAGAATCCTTCTGACAGGGAAGAAAGGCAGTAGATTACTGTATAGTTCAGATCCATGGGCTAGAAATTATTTTTATTTGTTCCATTATGACATTTCTTATCTTTTCATATTTTCATGAAGAGTTCTGAAATTTCAGATAACCCCCCCTCAAACCAGATTATTCTGTAGCATCATTATTAATCATGGACTATTACTTTTTGGTGAAGATTTTGAATGATTGGTGAAATCTTATCATAAAGATTTTTTTTTTACTCTATTAAAGGTGTCAATATATGATCTTCAGCAGTGGTGGGATTTAAATAACTTAACAGCTGGTTCTCTGGCTAGGTAGGCGTTTCCGGTTGGTCATATGACTGGGTGGGTGATGTCACTCATCACACCCAGCCCCTCCTCCTGGCCACTTACCTCAAAGGCAGAAGTAGGATTCAGCCGGTTGGGACTAATCCCGCCACTGGCTGGCCCCACTCCAGTTTTCAGTCTGTTTTTTGGCCAATTTTTGGCCATTTTTGGCTGTTTTCAGGCCATTTTTTGGCCCCAAAATGTACCAAAATGTGCCAAAAATGGCCCCAAAATGGGCAAAAAAATGAGCAGGGATTTTCTGGTTCATTAAACTGTACAGAATCTTAACTACTGGTATGCCTGAACCAATGCAAAACAGCAGCAGCCCACTTCTGATCTTCAGCTCCTACTAAAAATGCCATGAAAATTAATTCAATCATATATTACTTTACAATCAATTCTTAAGAAATATTAAGATATCATTTCAGCTTTTGGATGTAACCCAGTTTTTAGATCGGCTGTTGTGAAAGGGCAGTTGCTGAGCTCAAGAATGCTCAAAGTGTTTCTCTCATGTTCTCTTTCCCATCAATAGTCCCAGCAGTAGAGTCAGATTGATCCTAAGTTTGGTGGGTTTCCTAGAAATTCCAGGGAAATAGAAACTCTTCTACTGACAATAGTGGGGCTGGGAAGGAACATGCCAATAGGAGAGGCAAGGGTGGAAAAATACATTAGTCTCCTCTGCCTAAGTAGTAACTATAGAGGAATCTCAGGTGGTATCTGGGAGGTTAAGCTAATTGTAGTGCAATTGTCATAAGCCAAGCATCAGTGGCAATTCATACCAGCAGAAGTCAGCAGAAGTCAGCCATACCAGTATCCAGGAGAGGGAGAGGGAGGCAGCAGAGATCACTGAAGGAGAAAAAGAGCTAGGAAAGGGACTAGGAAACATAATAGAAATAGCAACCTGCATGGGCTGATAAAACACCAAGAGATAAGTCCAAACTAGAGTAAACCAGACAAGGAGTCAAGTCCAATCACAAGTGCATCAACTGAATTAGAGAAGCAAAGCTAGAAAAGCTAACACCAATGACTACCAGCACAGAGCCAACCCCAAAAGATATAGAGCCAGAAATAGCAAAAGACAGCACTAGAAGAGGTAGCCAAAATGCCAATGTCGAGCAATGCCAGCAGCGGTTCCAAGACCATGAAAGCCAGATTAGCAATAAGAACAGTCAATTGGTTTTTAGCTTTTGGGACTGGTACCAGAACAGATAGAGCTTAGAACTGCAACAAGAATAGAATGCTATACAGAGATTGAATGGTCCACAAAAATGTAATAAGAATATTAGAGCACTATAAATAGGATACAGTGGCTCAGTGGCTAAGATGTCGATCAGAAAGGTCAGCAGTTTGGTGGTTTGAATCCCTACGCCACGTAATGGAGTGACCTGCCATTAATGGTCCCAGCTTCTGCCAACCTAGCAATTCGATAGCATGTAAAAATGCAAGTAGAAAAATAGGGATCACTTTGGTGGGAAGGTAACAGTGTTCTTTGCACCTTCGATGTTTAGTTATGCCGGCCACATGACCATGGAGACATCTTCGGGCAGTGCTGGCTCTTCAGCTTTGAAACTGAGATGAGCACTGGCCCGTAGAGCCAGAAACGACTAGCACATGTGTGTGAGGGGAATCTTTACCTTTACCTTATAAATGGGAAGAAAAGAATAGGAGTTTGGACTTTGAAAACTGGCACACTTTATTGTGACATTGAGTTGTCTTAAGAAAAGAAGATTAGAATACAGATTCCCCCTCCCCTCTTTGCTGGCTGATAGGAACACTTAACTGAAGTTCTATTATGAGACTTTTAATACTTATATAATAGTACACTAGTATAGTATATACTATTCTATACTATATAATAACAGAATATAATATTTCACATAATTTTCAATATTTCCTCATTCGAGAGAACTAGCCTATGTACTAATAGCTAGTTATCTGTAAGCTGTTTCCTGTTATATTTCTTAGAACTCTGTTAATAAATTGGCGCATACCTGTTAAATAGCAAATTTAAAAGTGCAAACATGACCGTGTTCTCCCTTGGTTTCAGTTATCTTTTCTTTTGCCTCATCTCTTTTTGAGAAGGAAATGGACAGCTCCCTGTCTGAAATGGTATAATATCTCCTGCTTGAGCAGTAGGCTGGACTAGAAGACCTCCAAGGTCCCTTCCATTCTCTATTCTGATTCTGATTAATCTCCACTAATTTGTTTCTGTTTTTCTTTTTCCTTTCTTTTTAGTGTAGGTACCCTTTCTTTCACCTAACACTGTATTCATCCTGTTTTGTTTTGTTTTTTTGGAATGCAGAAGAATATTGCATGAAAATATAAATGGATAGATGTTAGATGATAGATTGCAGTGTCACGTTGTCATCATGTGACATATTGTGACTTTTTTCCACATCACTAAAATGGGGAGGACGTGACTACTGTGTGACCCATTTGGCCCACAACTGCGAGTTTGGTACCCTTGTGATAGATAGATGATAGATAGATAGATAGATAGATAGATAGATAGATAGATAGATAGAT
>NW_020769347.1:1971260-2001563 GCF_900518735.1 Pseudonaja textilis | reverse complement strand
GATAGATAGATAGATAGATAGATAGATAGATAGATAGATAGATAGATAGATAGACAGACAGACAGAAGACAGACAATAAATAGATGGACAAACAGATTTTAATACAATTACAAATCTTTTGGGTGATTTGCAAACACATCGTAAACCAAGTAGCAAGCTACATTTGCAATGAATAGGGATTTGAGTTAATATTTTACCGACTTTATTTGCAGGCATAAAAGCTTCCTAATGCTTATACACATTTTCCAGGCTTTTAAATATTCTCATCATTAATCTCTACTCCAAGTAGTAGATTAATGACTTGTCAATTTTTATTTTATATTTTCCACCCTTTACAAATTTCACTAATATTTAGATTATTTGTGCATTAGTCTGTACATTTTTGAAAGACCCATGAACCACACTTCCCCCCCTATTTTCGTGTTCGTAGAATTGCATTATTACATTTTTGAGACAAGTTAATAAAGAAGAATAATTGCATTTCATTAGTACATTTCACCCTACAAGAGCACATTTGGTAAGCTCAGCCACAACAAAGTACTGCAGAGGCTAAATAATATTTTCTCCCTGCCATAACCTAATTCTGGAAGTTAGGTCTCAGATGTAACTTTACTTCCAGAATAGTTTACATGTTTATAAGATCAATTAGTTTCTATGAATCTGAATAGACTGAAAATGGGCATCTCGGTAATTATGTTCCACCTTTTATGGAAACTCAGAAGCCATAAGCAACATAATTTCCCTGTCTTGGCTTTCACTTCAGTGTTGTTAACCTGCACTTAAGATTTTATTTATATTCATATTCCAATAAAAGTGGCTAATGTTATTTCAAAATAACTCTGGAAATACTTTTCATTAACAGTCTTTAGAATCATAAACAGACTAACAGGATCATTGAAATTAGTAAGAAATAAAAGTGCCTGGAGTAATTAAAAAAAAGTCTAAATCCAACAAAATAAACATAACTTTTCCCCATTTGGTCGGTTAAATGTTGTCATGGAATTCATAGTAGAAATAATTTTGGATCCTATCATAGTGTAAACACCTAATTATTAAATTAAATTAGAAAGTCTGGTTTTCAACAAAATGCCCGGAGCTTACATACAGTCCAATGATTTAGGGTGGTATTTCAGTTTAGACATTCAACTGCTGTGTTAAAACAAAATTAATAAAGATTTGCAGAACATTGCTATTATTTAGGAAAATCAAAAAGAAAAAATAATATTTCCTGCATGAAACAATAAACAGGGAGTATTTTGGGTGGAGCTGTGACTGTAGTTGAATCTAAACATATTCATGCTGATGACATGTCACATTATGCTTTATTGATACTTATGTACTTCATATACAACAATTTACTGATATTATCCAGTGGTTTGGAATTATATCAGGTTATTCCATTAATTGGAATAAACTTTATCTGTTCCCTGTTTCTATGGAGATATGCAATAAATGGAATTTCAATTGTCTCTTGAATTCCTTTGGACTGGGAATAATTATTTCAAAGAAACTTTTCACAGTATCATTGTTTTAATCACAAATTAATATTGAAATAAACAGATGGTTAAACATTTCCCTGAGCTTTTGGGGAAAAGAAACATACTTAAAATAATACTACCTTTGAGACTGACATATTAAATTACAGGTATTCCTGTGTTAACAATGCTAACTTACATTTAAACAGATGGATACAAATCCTTTTATTATGAATGCTGAAAGATATCTGGATTAGAATTAGAATTAGAATTATTTTATTGTCCAAGTGCGATTGGACACACAAGGAATTTGTCTTGGTGCAAATGCTCTCAGTTTACATAAAAGAAAAGATACATTCATCAAGAGTCAAGAATCATCAGGTACAACACTTAATGATAGTCATAGGGTACAATAAGCAATCAAATCATACTAGGAAACAGTCAATATAAATCGTAAGGATACAAGCGACAAAGTTGCAGTCATACAGTCACAAGTGGAAGGGGATGAGTGATAAGGAGTGATGAGAAGATTAACAGTAATAGTAGTGCAGACTTTGTAATAGTTGAACAGTGTTGAGGGAATTATTTGTTTAGCAGAGTGATGGCGTTTGGGGAAAAACTGTTCTTGTGTCTAATTGTTCTGGTGTGCAATGCTCTATAGCGTCATTTTGAGGGAAGGAGTTGAAACAATTTATGTTCAGGATGTGAGGGGTCTGTAAATATTTTCATAGCCCTCTTTTTGACTCGTGCAGTATACGGGTCCTTGATTGAAGGCAGGTTGGTAGTAATTGATTTTTCTGCAGTCCTGATTATCCTCTGAAGACTGTGTCTGTCCTATTGGGTTGCAGAACTAAACCAGACAGTTATAGAGGTGTAGATGATAGACTCACTAACCCACAGCAAAGAGAGTTTTAGGAGCTCTTTTCTCCCAGGTAAAGTTTGTCAAAAATTTGATCTTATTTTTATGACAAGGAGAAACCCTCTACATCAGGGTGTCAAACTCAGTTTCATTGAGGGCCACATCAGGGTTGTGTTTGACCTTGGAGGGCTGGAGGGGATGGGGGGGGGGGGGCATGGGGGGCATGGCCAGATCAATGTCATGTCAGGGGCACCTCTGATGGCCAAATGCTAAGGCAGGACTTCCTTGAGACCCTCCCTCACTCTCATTATAATTTTCCTTCCTTCCTTCTCTTCTTTTTCCTTACTTCTTCTTTCTTCTTCCTTCCCCTCTTTTCTTATTTTTCCTTTCTTGCTCTCTTCTCTTCTTCCTTTCTTTTTCTCTTTCTTTCCTCCTTCCCTTTCTCCTTTCCTGTTCCATCCTATATGCTCAAATGCAAAATAGGAAACATTTGTTTTCTTTTTAGTTTGTTTTGCTAGCCCTCTGCCTTTGAAAATGGAGCCCGGGGGGGCTGCATGTACCCCCTCCCAGCTCCATTTTCACTGGCAGAGGCACAGCAGGCCAGTCCTTTGCTGTTTCCAGGCTGACCCCATGGACCAGATCTAAGCATCCCATGGCTGGATCTGGCCTATGGGCTTGAGTTTGACACCCTTGCTCTACATTTTGTTTACCTAAACTACTATTATTTTCTAGATTTATCCTTTCATATTCTCATATGATCTTGCACTGTAAATTTTACTTCCTTTTTTGAGTGCAAGGGATCAATTAAAATACCAATTTGGGGCACAATTAAAAATATAGTATGTGTTCACATTAATACCATGGCAGGGACTTGTGTTAACTTCTTGATATAAATATATAGTATTTTTGGCATTCAGAACTGCATGGCGTATATGGAAAATGTTGGGAAGGAAGTTGCTTTGTTAATTCCTTACTCATGCAGCTAATGTACATTCAAGAATTATGTTAGAAAAAATGAAGAATGGTTGTTTGGTTGGTTAGTTGGTTTTGAACACCGAAATTGATAGGATATTGATTTTAGGTCAATTTCTTGCTAAATTTTAAAACACTTTTTTATTGCAGTAGGAGTTTGGATTGCCTTAAAATTGTCCTCTTAAAGATACTCTTGAAATTAAAATTTGATCCAAATGCATTATGCAACATACAAAACTCATGAAGCACTATTAGTGTAGGAATATATTCTGGTTACATCTATTTTTACACCACTTTAAAGAAATAATATTTATTACTAAGAAGTATGTAATCTTCAAGTGTTGTTTTAATAAAGAGGTAGAATATTTATATTGGTAATTTCATTATAAAGAGTAAGATGAGACTAAGGTTTTTTTTTTTTAAAAAGTTTGTTTTTCATATGTTGATCTCTCCATGAAATAGTCAAAAAGGATTGCTTATAAAACGATATCTGTCTGCTTTGAGTGTCCTGTGGGTTCATTCTATGTACTTTGTCTGTCTATCAATCATTTGTCTGTCTGTCTGTCTTTTTTGCATTATGTTTGTTCTGTGGGTGTGGCTTGATGGGTGTGGCAAGGGAAGGATACTGTAAAATCTCCAGTCAGAGGTGGTATTTGCCGGTTCTCGGAACTACTCAAAATTTCTGCCAGTTCTCCAGAACTGGTCAGAACTTGCTGAATGCCACCACTGGTTTGTATGTGTATACTTTACACCAAACTGGTTCTCTACTTACAAACTTACTAATTTTACATGAATCATAATGTCAGTCCCACTAGACTAAACCAGAAAAACTATTCCATGTAAAGACTAGAAGAGTACTTCATTGAAATAGACTATAATAATCAACTCTTCTAAGTCTTTTCCTTCTCAAAACCCAGTGAAGAGGAGTTTAAAGGATCTCTTCTTCCTCTCAATAAGATTGTTATCTTGTTCTATCATCCACAATCTAACTAGAATCCTTAACTTTGTGTCATCTGCAAATCTATTAAGCATATTTGTCCTATTATCTAAGAATAACAGAAGTGTTATACTATTATACAACATGAATAAAAATGTTGAACAATATTGGTCTAAAGACAGGCCTCTGTGAGGCCCCATGGATTATTTTTATCAACTCAATGTAGTTTTATTAACATTGACCATCTGAATGTAGTTAGCTATCCAATGGTGGAACTGAAGCAACTTCTTAGTTATATTTCAAAGAGAAAGTCATGTGGAAGTTTACTAAGAACATAAAGTAGACGATATCCAGAACATTTTTCTTGTCTGCTAAAGTAGTTTTTTATAGAGAAAACAGACAAAACTTTCCTCTTCTGACAAAGCCATATTGATGCTTGATCTGGCATTATCTTCAAGAGGCTTTCAAATGCCTTTATTGTCTGCTCTTAATAGATTTCAGTCAAGGATAATTGATATCATTTACTTTCCTAAGGAGTAGAAGCACATTCTTCAGTTCTATGGTACCTTTCCAATTCTCCAAGACTCCTCAAACATAATTTGTAGAGGTCCTGATACCTATTCAGCTTTTTTCATTGTTGTAAGATGTTGTCAAAGACTTGAAAGCATTCAATATAACACAAATATTTTTTACTACAGTCTTACTGATGTGAGCTCCTTTATCCCTTATTTTCTTTGGATGCAAAGATGTAGGCAAAAATTCTCTGGTAATATTACATTACTAACTAGAGCATACAAAACATTTGCAAGACCAATACTCGAATACAGCTCATCAGTGTGGAACCCACATTATGTATCTGATATTAACACAGTTGAGAAAGTCCAGAAATATTTCATAAGAAGAGTTCTCCACTCCTCTACTCATTGCAGAATACCTTATGCCACCAGACCTGAAATTCTAGACCTAGAAAACCTAGAACTACGCCGCCTTCAGTCCGATCTAAGTATAGCATATAAAATCATACATTGTGATGTCCTACCTGTTAATGAATACTTCAGCTTCAACTATAACTATACAAGAGCAAACAACAGATACAAACTCAAGGTTAATCACACCAAACTTGATTGCAGGAAATACGACTTCAGCAACAGAGTGGTTGTTAGGAATATAAGTCACCTAACAGGTATTTGGGTTAGAAATATATAAACCAGGATAGACATTTTAAAACTGTCTCTTTAAGAGCATGCTAAAAACTGCAATTGGGTGTGGTTACTCAAATGGCCATAAGATGGAGCCAGAAACCTGGGTTGTTTAGCCTTAGTCTCAGAAGAGAGTGTGAGTAAGTAAGTCTCTCTGTTTCCTTCTGTTGGAAAGTATTGCCATTGCTCCATTTTTCCTAATTGACTGATATTCATGGATTTAATGTAAGTCTGATACTGAACTGTTTTTGACACTGGACTTTGTTACTGGATTATCCCTGGATTGAAAAACTGAGTGATTTACCTATGAATGACTTTGGACTGCCTATTTTAGACTTTGCTTAACGTTTCTGGAAGTAAAACCTACATTTACTGTACAGTGTATCTGTGTTCTGTGTGTGTATTATTCAAACACTACTCTCAAATACATCTCCCTGTATGCACTCATTCTCCTAACAGGGAATTACCTCAACAGTGGTCAATGTCTGGAAGTCTACCTGACTCTGTGGCTTCTTCCCCAAACCCCCAAAACTTTAACCTTAGACTTTCTACTATTGACCTCACCCCTTTCCTAAGAGGTCTGTAGGGGGCGTGCATAAGCGCACCAATATGCCTACTGTCCCTGTCCTATTGTTTCTTTTATTTTTCTTATATGTATCCAATAACTATGTTTTTACTTATACCTATTATCTTGTAAGCAATTGACAAACCAAATAAAATAAAAATAAAATAAAATAAATGTCTTCTTGTGGTCTCCTGTTACCATTTCTTCATTTGGAGTAAGTAGTAAGCCCATTGCATCTTATATTTTCTTGGTGATTACATATTTGAAGACAGTTTTATTGCTGGATTTTCTCTCTATTCCTTGCTCTGACCCATTTTCTTCCTTTGCAATAGCAATAAGATTTGTATATTGCTTTACAGTGTTTTATAGCCCTCTCTAAGCAGTTTACAGAGTCAGCATATTGCCCCCAACAATCTGGGTCCTCATTTTACCCACCTTGGAAGTATGGAAGGCTGACTCATCCTTGAGCCTAGCGAGATTCAAACTGCCAAATTACAGTTAGCCAGCAGTCAGCAGAAGTAGCCTGCAGTACTGCATTTTAACCACTGCACCACCATGGCAATCTTGACTTCATTCCTTAACTTGCGAACTGAAACTTTGCATGGTTCCTTAGCTGTGGCCCTCCCGTCCATTTCCAGTAAGTATCTTTAGATTAGTTGACTCAATAAACCACAATGACATGTCTAGATTGTATTCTTGGTATTCTTAATTTCCCTTTCAAGAACTCTTAGCCAATATCCCACTTCTGGGTTTATATATTTTGTCCCCTCTTCTTTGACATCTTCCTTCCTATTTCTCTTAATTTATTAAAATAATGTAGTAATTTCTCAAATGCATCATCATCTTCTTTTAATGACCCCATAATCCCTTGCAGGGTGGAGTCTGGGCAACTGAATGGTGCTGAGTGCCCATCCTTTTGCTAATGGCAGAGGTTTTTTTTTTTACAGCAGATATATTCTCATTGTGTCCAAAAACAGAAATATCTGCCTCTACCTAGGATAGAACACACAACCTCCTGATTGGGAGGTGAGAGCTTATCCTCTAGGCCACCACACCATTCAATTTCTAAAACACATGGTTTTTTTTTTAATTTAGTTTTAAAAATCAGGTAGAAAGAAATGAAGACAATATATGGGTCATTGAACCTATATTATGGAACTGGCACAGCTCCAGTGTTTGCCCAAGCAAAGTTGTGCAATTGCACAGACTTCATGCATTCAGTTTACTATCTAATCTTAATAAAAAGCAAAGGATATAAAAAGCAGAGAAATGGTGCTTGACACTCCTCCACTTGAAATGCCTTCTAATAACACATCCATTGGGATTTAGATGTTTATTTCCAATAATATGTCATACATAAAAACAGGCAGAGTTTAAGTTGTGGTATTGTGGCTGGCATCATGAGTTTTGAGCTCGTGCTACAGACATCCTTGATTTATTGGGAGCAAAAAGAACAGGGGAGCAGGAATGACTATGGAAATTCAGCAAGCAATAACAGAAAAGCACAGATTTCATTCCATTCTAGAGAAGGAATGGAATGGAGAATTTGTTTAAAGTAAGTGCTAGCTAGACTACTGCCCTATTCTTTTATCTTTCTTCTGTCTCTATTACCATGTTTCTCACAAAATAAGGCCAGGCCTTTTTTTTTTGACCCTGCAAAAAATGGCTAGGCGGTCTTTTGGGGGGTGACTTAATTCCCCCCCTTGCATCCTCAGGCAGGTGGGCAGCGACAGCTTGGATGTTGACCTCAGCATTGGTGGGGCACTTTGTATCAGGAAACCTTTCGCCACTGCTTTCCCTTCTCCCCGTGCTGCCACGACATTTAGAACAATGCTGTGGTGTTTGGCACAGCCATGCATGGCCAGCCAGGGCTCCTCCCTGCAACCGGAGCCTGGCGGAGACGCTTGACTTCAGGCGCTCCTGTCGCTGCCTTCCCTTCGCCTTTGAAGGCAAAGCCAATTCTTTTAAAAACAATGCCCTACTACAAGTACAACAAAGACTCCCCTGCCCAAGAGGGCAGCCCAACCCCACATGGGGAGGCGAATCTCCCAGGGCCAGAGCACAGGATTGGCCGACCCCAGGAGAAGCGCCTAGGTGAAGGGTGGAAAGGATGGGCGGCTTCGGGCTTTCTCCGCCAGATCTGCCAGCCAGGGAAGCAGAACTGTGGTTGCCTCGCCTCCCTGTCCGCGGATGGGTGGGCTCTATCATTGCCTCGGGAAGCCTCTCCCAGTGGCCCCTTTGGGTTAAAGCCGGAGGGACTTGGGAAGGAAGCCAAGCTCAGGTCAGCCCGGATCTTTCAGTTGGCAGGTAGGTGCGCACCCACGGCTCACTTTCCGGGCTCTGCCCAGCCTGCATGGCTCTGGCGCGGCCCTGGCAGGATGACAGAAGGGTCGGGCGGGGAGGCGCTTGCTGCCTTGGTGAGAGCTCTGCCGCCGGGCAGGAGGGCCTGCCTGTCAGCTACGCTGGGCACACCAGGTGAAGCTCTTCATACTCTGCCCAGTGCCAGGCAGGGATGGCAGCTGGGCACTTCTCCTGGGGTGGGCTGATCCTGCACTGCGGCCCTGGGAGATTTGTCTCCCCATGTGGGGTTGGGCTGCCCTCTCAGGCAGGGGAGTCGATGCCCAGCAGTAGGGCATCATTTTTAATAGAATTGGCTTTGCCTTTGAAGGCGAAGGGAAGGCGGCAACCGAAGCACCTGAAGCCGAGTGTCTCCATCGGGCTCCGGTTGCAGGGAGGAGCCCTGGCTGGCCACGCATGGCTATGCCAAATGCTGAGGCATTGCTTTAAACGCCATGACAGCACGGGGAGAAGGAAAAGCAATGGTGGCCAAAGGTCTCCCGATACGAAGTGACCCACCAATGCCAAGGTCAACGCAGGCAGCACCATATCTGGGTATGCAACAAAAGTACTTCCTAATGGCCACCCCCCCCCACCATTCCCCCCCATTTTGCATGTTTAATATAGGCCTTAATTTGGGGGGAGGGGCTTAATTTGATTTTATGCTTATAAAGCATGCTGGGACTTCCTATTGGGGGAGGCTGTATTGTTGGAGAAACATGGTAGTATGCTTATTTATAACCCTTTGCTGTATATTAATGTTATATTTGATGTTAAAGGTCTCTTTGCTTCTGACTTTAGTCTGAGTTAAAGCTAGACATTTCTGCTTAGATATGCATAGATATGTCTGTTAGAAAACGCTTAAAGAGTACTGGAAGTTTCTGCAATTTTTCTGCAACACACTCAAATTTGCTTTGGTTGCAAACACAGTTTCTTAGAAGAGATTACTCTGTAGCTTCACAAATTAAACTGAAAGAAAAAAAATGATAAGAAAAAATAAAAAAAGTGCAAAAAAATAAAATAAAATGAAGAAAAATAAAATATATATCTAAAAAAGGACTTCCAGATTTTATTACAAGAAGTATAGACAAATTTAGTAACTCCTCACTCCTTATAAGATTACAAATAAATATTTCTGCATTCCATGCCTTTATCTCTAAGCAAATCCATAAAAACATTATTTTTTCAATCCTGGTGTGATCAAAAAGTCCATAAAATATCATCAGAACTTTGCAAACAAAAGTATTATTTTAAACTTGATCAGGTAAACCAACTTTATATTTCTTCCTTTTAACAATCTTAATATTTAGATAATTCAAATATTGTTGACAGATTTTATTTCTTTTCAGTTCTTCTTTCTTCTCATTGCCCCTATGTCTTCAAGGCTTTAAAAAGTCTGTTTTTTGTACATGCAACAAAGAAATATTTTCCAGGTCATTATTTTGCTTTGTCGTTTGCATTCCCCTTTTATTGTTTAAAGCAAGAGTCTTCAAACTTGGCAAGCTTAAGACTTGTGGACTTCAACTCCTAGAACTCCTGAGCTAACATGACTGGAGGAGAAATTCTGGCAGTTGAAGTCCACAAGTCTTAAAGTAGTCAAATTTGAGGACCCCTGGTTTAAAGCCTCAACTAGTTTCTTCTCTATATCTAATAAAATGTAGATTTCAAATTATTATCTTGGCCGTTTATTTTTAGTTCTTTAGTCCATTTTCAGTACTTTTTCTGCTTTATAAAAAAAAATTGGTTTATAGCAGGGGTGTCAAGCTCAAGGCCTGCGGGCTGGATCCAGCCCACAAGGTGCTTAGATTTGGCCGAGTGGGTCACCATGGAAACAGCAAAGGATCAGCCTGTGATCCTTTGTGGGAGGGCCCTCCCGAGCTCTGTTTTCACTGGCAGAACATTCGGGCTACCACAGGTGCCCCAACACAACTGATGTCGAGCTGACCACATCCACCCTCGCCATGCCCACCCAGCCCCCCGAGGTCAAGCACAACACTGATGCAGCCCTCAATGAAATCAAATCTTTTTGAGATAATGTATGCATAGATTCAGATATCATCAATAAGATGTCTGTTGATTTTGTAGCTACCAATTTCTGGCACATTCTTCAAAGATCTCTTTTAATATTTCTGATATTATGATTTTTTAAGTCACTTTGTAAGTTACAGTTAAAAGCAGGCTTGAATTTTCCTCACTTCCACTAATCCCCTCTATTATCCAGTTTTTAAAATCATAAAGTTTGTTAAGAATCAAAATTACCAAAATTATTTTGGTTCTTATAAGCTATTTATTTTTTATACTTAATTCCAAAATCTTATAATAAAAGCCAATATTCCAAATTTAACTGGACCCTATTTTCTTAAATCAATTTTTTTAGCTTTTTCCTGCTTATGTTCTTAACCTTGCAATTAATTGTTTTTTTTTTCTTCAGAAACCAATCTCACCTGGCAACTTTTAAAATTTGTCATTGCAAAGGCCTCTGGTACAGAGGTGGGATTCAAATTTTTTTTACTATCGGTTCTGAGGGCATGGGTTGGTGGGTATAGTGTAACTTGGTGGGTGTGGCTTGGTGGGCGTGGCAGTAGAAGGACACGAGAAAATCTCCATTCCCTCCCCACCCCAGTTTCTAGTTCAGTTCTCCTGTGCAGGGCAACAAAAGAAGACCCAACCGATCAGCTGGGACTTGGGAGGCAGAGAATAGATAGGGGCAGGGGCAGTCGGGGGTGGTATTTGCTGGTTCTCTGAACCACTCAAAATTTCCACTACCAGTTCTCCAGAACTGGTCAGAACCTTCTGAATACCACCTTTTCTCTGGTAGATTTAAAGTGGTTAACAGGCAATTTCCAAAAATAATTAGAAAGGGAACCTCGTGAACTTTGTGACTTTAGATGCTAAACCCTTCACATCCTGGCCTTCATCCCATCAAAATCTGCTATCCTGTGATCTCCTCACAAGGAACTGCAACTCAAAGCAAATGTGGACAATTTTCCATCCTTATCCAGAGGGGTATCAAAAACAACAACAAAAAATGAAAACAAACTGGTCTGCTCACTAGTTCTTTGATCTTTGCTATGATTTTGTTTGTGGAGACATATTTTGGTCACCGTGCCTCCCACAGAATTATAGAGTCTGAAGGACCTTGCATCTGAGTAACCTGTCATGGGAAAAAAAATCCAATAAAAGAGACAAAAGACAGCAATACAAAACAATAATTCTTACCTTAAGATTCAGAGGTTTATTTCATGAACAATTTGAAACATGAACAGCCATCATAGTAACAAACAGAGATGGGCTGCTGGGGGTTCGCAGGGGTTCAGGAGAGCCCCAGTTAAGATTCTGTGCAGTTCAGAGAACCCCTAAATCCCACTCCTCACTGGCCTCTCTCCTCCTACCCCTCCCCTCCCAGGAGTCCCCACACATCCTGTTTTGAATGCAGGTAAGTGAAGGGCAGGCACAGAGGTTTGGGGAGTGTGAAAAATGGGTCCCCTGGAAGTTTGGGAAGACTGAAAATGGGCCCATTTCTGGCTTCCAAAGAGCCCCCAGAGCCCCGGAGGCCATTTTCACCCTTCTGGAGACTCAAGGAAAGCCTCCGGAGCCCAGGGAGGGCAAAAAATGCCCCCCCAACATGGTGCAGGAGGCTGACTAGGCCACACCCACAATGGTCACACCCACCCAGCAGCTGGACAGAGAACCCTTTGTTACCGGGGTGGGCTTCAAAAATTTTAGCAAAGTCACATTATTTTGGGTTACATCAATAACCCATTGCAATGAGGTCCAATGACATAGCAGGTCCAGCAAGGACAGCTATAGGTTAATGGACCTGAGCTGATTTCAACCTCTTTTATTCCCTTCTTCTAATGACTACACAGAGATGGCCACTTTCTTGCAACATTTCATAAACTATTTCCTTGTTCTTTCTTGCTGACCATCAATTTCTACATACCACACGTGTATATCTGAAACCTTCATCCATCTGTTACTTTCACCTCTTTATTTCTCACAGTTTCAGTGTTCTAATACCAAGTATACTCCTGAAACTACCTACTTTGCAAAACCATATTACACAAATTGCAACAGCTCAGCAGATTACAAATATTTCATTGTTATTATGAAACTATCCTAGCTGAAAACTTTGGTTCATATCACTTTATGAACACATAAAGACAGGGTCTGCTATCATCCAGAAGCTTTATTGAATCTGATAGATCAATAGGCTATATTTTGTTTCCCACAAATCATAGGACTTTCTAGTATTGAAGTCAACTATCTTTATATACACACACATTTTTTTTTAAGTCATCAGATGCATTGAAGACAGTCCCATCACAACTTAAATCTGAAACCACTGAGTTGCAAAACAGAAGAAAAAATTAATGCAGAACTGTAGTATATAACAATTTCTAAAAAAAAATTCTTTCCTAAAGCATAGAGAGGATGGATTTCCTGTTAGCCAATCCAGACTAAATGACTTAAATAAATAAGGTTGTTTTTTTAAAAAACTGTAGTACGTTTTCAAAGGCCACATATCTCTACAGAATGATCTAAGCAAATAATATAATTTCTTTTTCATCTAAAATGTGGCAATGCTGTCAGATCATTTTATGGGCAGTCACCATCAAAAGCAATTATTTATTATTCCCACAATAATTATTCTTATACATGCACCTGTTTTCCAGTCACATCAAACTCTGATCATGAATCACACAACATATTTCTTAAGATATACAAAGATGCAGCAGTATAGGACAAATTCTTCTAAGAAGATTAGTTGTATGATTAATGTAAGAACAAGGTAAATTTATGTAGGAAAGGAAATGCTGTTATGTCAGAACAGTAATATTTAAAAGTCAAATGTCAATTTAATATAGGAGCTGAATCCTCCAATCAGCTATGACCTTATCAAGTGGCCTTGAGAACTTATTATATTACTTGATATCATTATCCCTTTGACTCAGCCACATGGGGTAACAATAATATTGTCACAAAATAGTAAATAAGATAAAAATGTTGCAAAATATGAGATGCTGGGGACAAAAAGATTGGAGCTCAACTGTATTAAACCAAACACCAGTCTGTTTCCACCATAACTAGCGAAATATTACAGAACAAATAAAATGTAATAGTATTTTTTCTGTTCAGGTTTCTTGGCCAATGGTATAAAGAGATATGTTACCTTTGAACTTAAAGGTAACATGTAGTTCTCTGAGAGATAGTGCCCATGGAGGAGAAGCTGGGGTGATGGGCTATAGAGAAACAGCTGTTTCCCAGGAAGTAGGGGAAAATATTTCAGAAAGTGTGGGAGGGAGAGAGGAATACAGAATAGCAGAGTTGAAAGGGATCTTGTAGATCATCTAGTCCAACCCCCTGCTCAAGCAGGAAATCCTATACTATTTCTGAGAAGTGGTTCTCCAGTCTCTTCTTGAAGCCTCCGGTGATGAAGAATCCACAACTTCTGAAAGCAAGCTGTTCCATTGGCTGATTGTTGATTATCAGAAAAATGATCCTTATTTCCAGGTTGAATTTTCTGTGACCAGTTCCCATACATTGTTCTTCTTCTGGACTTTGGATACTTTGGAAAAGAGGTTGCCCCCTTCTCTCTGTGACAGCCCCTCAAATATTGGAACTGCTATCATGTTCCTAATACTGTTAACATTGATCTTACTCTTCACTAGATTAGCCATACCCAGTTCTTGCAATATGTTTTAGCCTTTAGGCCCCTAATAATCTTGGTTGCTCTTCTCTGCACTCACTCCAGAGTCTGAACATCTTTTTTTATAGTGTGGAGACCTAAACTAGATGCAGTATTCTACATGTGGTCTTACTAAAGCTTTATTAGAATTATAATTCTTTTATTGTGTGATTGGACACACAAGGAATTTGTCTTGGTGTGTATGCTCTCAGTATACATTAAAAAAGATACATTTGTCAAGAATCATCAGGTACCATACTTAATGATAGTCAAAGGGTACAATAAGCAATCAAATCATACTAGGAAACAGTCAATATAAATCATAAAGATACAAGCGACAAAGTTACAGTCATACAGTCACAAGTGGGAGGGGATGGGTGATAAAGGAGTGATGAGAAGATTAATAGTAATAGTAGTGCAGACTTTGTAAATAGCATTGTTTTGAAGGAAGGAATTGAAACAGTTTATGTCCTGGATGTGAGAGGTCTGTAAATATTTTTACAGCCCTCTTTTTGACTCATGCAATATACAGGTCCTCAATGGAAGGCAGGTTGGTAGTAACTGTTTTTTCTACAGTCCTAATTATCCTCTGAAGTCTGTGTCTGTCCTGTTGGGTTGCAGAACCAAACCAGACAGTTATAGAGGTGCAGATGATAGACTCAATAATTCCTCTGTAGAACTGTATCAGCAGCTCCTTGGGCAGTTTGAGCTTTCTGAGTTGGCGCAGAAAGAACATTCTTTGTTGTGCTTTTTTGATGATGTTTTGATGTTAGGTGTCCATTTTAGATCATGTGATATAATAGAACCTAGAAATCTGAAGGTCTCTACTGTTGATACTATGTATTGTAAGAAATGGTAGTATGGGAAGGTTTCTTCTAAAGCGTACCACCATTTCTACAGTTTTGGGCAGTACTAGTAACTACATGATTTTGATACAATCCCTCTGTTTAGGATTGCACTTGCTTTTTTGGCTACTGCTACACACTGCTCACTCATATTTAACTGATTGTCCCCTGGGGCTTCAAGATCCCTCTCACAGTTAGAGTCATAGAATAACAGAGTTGGAAGGGACCTTGGAGGTCTTCTAGTCCAACCCCTGCTTAGGCAGGAAACCCTACACCACTTCAGGCAAATGGTTATCCAACATCTTTTAAAAAAACTTTCAGTGTTGGAGCATTCACAACTTCTGGAAGCAAGTTGTTCCATTGATTAATTACTGCTATTAAGACAGGTTTCACCTATTCTGTATGCATAATTTTGTTTTTTCTTGCCTAAGAGTAAGATTTTACTTTTCTCTACATTGAATTTCATTTTGTTAGATAGGACCCAGTGTTCAAGTCTATTGATCTCCATGTGGATCTTGAACCTATCATCTAGAGTGTTGGCTATTCCTGCCACCTTAGTATTATCTGCAAATTTGATGAGTTCCCCTTCTGTTCTCTCATCTAAGTCAATTATGAAGATATTTAAGGGTACTGGGCCTAAGACAGAACCTTGTGGTACCGCATTGCTTACTTCCATCCATGTAGATGTAGTGCCATTAACTCATTAGTATGGTTTGTCAGCCAGTTACAAATTCATCTTTTTTTCTAGCTTATCAAGAAATAGGCTGTGGTCTATGTTGTCAAATGCCTTGCTGAAAATCTAAGTATATTATGTTCACAGTATTTCACTGCTCTAGTAATTTAGTCACATTGTCAAAGAATGAAATAAGATTGTTTTGGCATAATCTGTTTTTAACAAACCCATGCTGACTTCTATGTATGACTTTATTTGTTTCTGGATGTCTACAGATCTGTTTTTTTATTATCTTTTCCAGTATCTTCCCAGATATTTATGTTAGGCTGACTGGTCTGTAGTTTCCTGGACTTGTTTTTTTTTTTGTTTCTTTTGAAGATGGAACCACATCACCTCTTTTCCAATCCTCTGATAGTTCCCTGGTGCTCCAGGATTTTTTAAAGTTATGGTACAATGTTTCTGAGATGACATCTGTCAGCTCCTTCAGAACTCTGGGGTGTAATCCATCAGATCCCAGTGATTTACATTTATCAAGATCAGACAGGTGTTCTTTTATAATTTTCTTGCTTATTTTAATTTTTATTTCTAGTCTGTCTTTTACAATTATGTTTTTGGTAGGTTGGCCTATAGTTTCTTTTTGCATGAAGACCAATGCAAAAAATGAGTTAAGCAGCTCTGCTTTTTCTCTATTGCCTGTTACTTCCTTGCCATTTCTCTCTTTAGTGGACCAACTATTTCCTTTTTTCTTTTTTTCTTGTTATTTATATGTTGAACGAAACCTTTTTATTATTATCTTTGACTTTTGTTGCCAGTTTTTGTTAATTCTGAGCCTTTGCTTTCCTGTCTTCTTCTTTGCAGATTCAGGCCATCTGCTGATATTCTGCCTTAGTTATGTGAAGAGACTAGCAGAAAACTAAGTAGCTGATATAACATTAAATCAATCTTTAAACTTATCAGTCTAAGCCATATAGAAACACACTGTTACACCTTCTCGTGTTTCAAATGTAGAGTCATTAAAGAAAATAAGATAATGTACTGTAAATATGTCACTGCCAGTGTATTATTAAAAGTATCTTACAGCAGAAGTGAAAAAACAAGGTGTGAAAATCTACTGAAAGGGTATTTCTCCCTTTACAAATCAGCCAATCAAAATAATGAAATTTACCTAGGACAAAGCACATCACACCAGGCAAACCAAACAGCAATTTAAGTTCCAGCCTGAATCATGCATGGAAGTTCCATTTGTACTGGCCTAGAAGTGAATTAGAGAATGAGGCCACTTTGGTATGGTATAATGATTTTGGCACCAGATTAGGAAGCAGGTAACAGTGAGTTCTAAACCCATTTTAGGCATGAAGCCAGCTGATGATCTTAGGCCAGTCAATTTCTCCCAGCCCTAGGAATGAGGCAATGGCAAAACACTTCTAAAAATCTTGCCAAGGAAACTTCAGGGAGTTTTTGTCAAGATAATCTCCAAGAATGAACATGATTCAAATGAAGAAAGAGAGACAGAAAGAAAAGTGAACAAAATATGATGATGTTCAGGGTATGATGTTGATATGATATTATGCCATTAGAAGCTTGGTGAGTCATGCTTACCTCAAGGCAATTTGGCAGCATGGACAAAGCCAAAGTTAGTAAACATAATGTCATCAAAATCCACAGCTGTCTTATTAAAATTGATAGGCATGACTCATGTGGTTCAGGTATTTTCAAGTTCTCTGTGTATGATTAAAAATGAATTAGAAAGATATTTGTATGTGTCTTCAGCCAGGCAAGGTTTCCCTTTATTTTTTGCCATCTTCCACATTTGCTTCTTCTTCTTTTAATAACATTTTTTTTTATTTTTTAACAACAAACATAAACACAAAACATAAAACCTTCTTTCCATTGTACAATGTGTCAGTTGGTACAAATCTTACTGTGCACAATATCAACAATTACTCCCTTCTAAATACATTATTAAAATTTATATTACATAAATATGCATATTGTATTATATTATTATTAACTACTTATTGGATTTTACTTATAAACTATATCATCCTTTTCGAGCATATTTCAGTTTTTTTTTAAATATCTCAAGTCATAATATCATTCATTTCATTATAATCCATTGTATAATCCATCCAACATATTACATTGTCTTATCTTTACTCTATCATATTTATATGGTATTATATCTTATTTTCCTACTTTCTTTTCTAACCATTGATAAAATAAATATCAAATTTTATAATCCTCTTTATCTTCCTGCTCTCTAATTGCTAATGTCAATTTACTCATTTCTGAACATTCCATTATTTTCATAATCACCTCCTCTTCTATTGGTATTTTCCTACTTTTCCAGTTTTTATAAAATACAATTCTAGCTGCTGTCAAAACCTGTATAATCCACACTTCCGGCTTGTGGTTCTTCAGTGCAGGCAGGATTCCGTGGCTCTGCACGGTTTCTGCCTGTGTTCACTGCCTGAGTGCCTCGAGCCATTTGGCTTCGGGGCTAAGCCACCTTTGTAGAAGGTGGTGAAGACTGGGGGGTTCTGGCAGGGACGAGAGACATCGCATCTCTCTTCCCTAGCCAGCTAAATCTCCCTCTCCGATGGCAACTGAACGGCGATCTTTTATGGCTGCCATTTAGAAGAGCCCAGCCGGGGAAAGAAATGTGCTGGAGGGGTTTGTGAAGAAATGAAACTGATTTTGCTGACCGGGACAAAGGAACAGTGAAAGTATCCTGGTATTTAACACCTACTAAAGACACATTGTTCCCAGACTGAGTAAGCAGCGAATGGATATCAAAGGGAAAACTTTTTTTTCTTTTCACTCTCCTTCCAAACAGAACAGCTTTGAGAGAAATCGGAAACCCGCATTGAAGGTATGCTAAATGCTAAAGACTGTGCTAATGCCAAAGGGATATGGATTTCTAAATATTTAAAGAAAATTTTTTCTTCTGCTGTGAGTGGGAAGGGAGAGGAAAAAAAATTGAAATTGAAAATAAGGAGCAGACTGCCTAGAATTTTAAAGAGCCATTTGAACATTAATAAGACTTCAAAAGACATATTATAATTGGAATTTTGTGATTTAATAGCAACCCCAGAAAAAGAAATGGAAGAAGGGAAAAAGTGCTAAATGAAATAGTTTATCTGGATTGTTTGGTGACTTTGCATCTTTTGGGAAACTTTTTTTTCTTTGTTTAAAAACACTCGGGTGGTTGTTTTGGGAAAAAAATTTTCCTCTTCATAATGGCACCACTTTTGGATGAATTTAAAACTGAATATCTAAAATATAAAAAGGAAGAACAAGACTGGAAAGATACCTTGGACATTCTTTTTCAATCTCTAGAAATGGTGGTGCATTCCTATGGAGAATTGATTGCGCAGCAGGATAATTGGGACAAAGAAGGAACCATTTTTGATGAACATGTGACCCTATTGGGGGAGAAGAAGGAGGAAGAGGAAAAGGAAAAAGGGATTTTAAAACTTAAAAAAAACAACCAAAAAAGATAAAAATGAGTTGAAGGGTGGATATAAGATTAGGAAACAACAGGAAGGGGGAAAGCACAAGAAGAAAAGGGAGGTAGAAAGACAAAGGGGTGAACAGGGTAAGGAAAAGAAGAAGCAAGGGAGAAAGGAAGGGGTGAGAAGTCTCAATGATGGGATGCAAGATTTGAAGAAGCAAAATTTATTTATAGACAATGGGTAAATGTAATTGAAAAAGGGATTCTGTAAGGTACATAAGATTGTGTTATTATAGGCATTTATAGAATAAAATGTTTAAGATATAAATATATAAATAAGTATTAATAGGTACGATTAAATTTTTTCTTTTTCTCTTTATATAATATATTCTGTGACTTTAGGATGTGCTAAACAGAATCCCAATACAAGTTATGTGTGATATTAAGTATTATCAGGTTAGGGGAAAGAGTTAAAGGCGTCATACTCTAATTAGTGTACAGGAGAGGTTTTGTTTAAAGAGAAAAAATGAATGGATAGTTGAGAACAGACAAAGAATGTTAAGTATTATGACTTGAACTGAGATGAGTAGAATAAAATTAAGAGAGTTAAAAAAAGGAAGAAGCTATATAGAAAATGGAATACGGTAATAAGATATGGAATGATATATAAAAGGAACATGACTTTTGAAGAGGTGTCTGTATGATGAGTTTTAACCCGGGATCAAGCAACTTTCAGAAAAGATGTTTATGTTTTTATGTTTTATGTCTTGTTTTTTTTTTTTTTTTATTGGAAGAGAATAATGAAAATGTATAAGACAGATGGATATAAAAAATGTATACAATCTAAAGTTAAAGAGATATAATTTGAATAAATAGAAGGAAAAGAAGTAATAAAGGGAAGTTTGGGATAAGATATGAAGATGAACAGATAAGGTAAATATATATATCAAATTGTGCTTGTTTGGAAATGTGATAACTTGGAATAATTCTGTCTTTAAATAAGTTGTTGTATTGGCTTTTTAAGAAAAAAAAAATTCCTATGTCATTATATTTTATGTTTTGTTTGTCTGTGTATTGTTTTGGAAAATCAATAAAATTTGTTCAAAAAAAAAAATCTGTATAATCAAATATGTCAATTCTTTACTGTATCCTTCAGGATTAGTTTTTTCTTCTTGATCTAGTGTAATTTTCATATATCTTCACATTTTTCACTGGATAATTTAATAATTATAATAATATTGTTTGCCCCTATTTCATAAAGTACAAGGAAGTTTTCAAGAACTGAACATCCCTAAAATGCAAGCTCTCAGTCCTACAGTGATAGTAACCTTAGAACATAGAATCATAGGTTTGGAAGTGATCTTCTAGTCCAACCGCTTGGCCATGGCAGGAGATTCTAATCTAGACCAATCCCCTGTCCATGGCAGGAGAACATTATGGACTGTCCAGTCTCTTCTTGAAAATGTACAGTGATGAAGCACCCTCATTTCTGAAGCAAGCCATTCCACTGATTAATTGTTCTTACTCTCAGAAAATTTCTTCTTATTTCTAGATTGCATCTTTAATTAAGTTCCCTGAGGTAAAATGGGTGGCCAATAAATTTTATAGACTAACTAACTAAATAAATAAATATTTCCACTGTTTTGACCTGCCCTCAAGTGATTTGGAGAGTAAATATACTCCCTCTTTTCTATGATATTTGAGAAAGAAAGAAAGAAAGAAAGAAAGAAAGAAAGAAAGAAAGAAAGAAAGAAAGAAAGAAAGAAAGAAAGAAAGAAAGAAAGAAAAGGAAGGAAGGAAGGAAGGAAGGAAGGAAGGAAGGAAGGAAGGAAGGAAGGAAGGAAGAAAGAAAGAAAGAAAGAAGGAAGGAAGGAAGGAAGGAAGGAAGAAAGAAAAAAAGAAAGAAAGAAAGAAAGAAAGAAAGAAAGAAAGAAAGAAAGAAAGAAAGAAAGAAAAAAAAAAAAGTAAGTGTTGGAAGGAATATCCAAGTGGGGAAAAAGTCAAAGGAAACTTGGTGATTGCTTGGAAATATGGTTTAATGGTGGACAGGATCACATGCCTGAGAGCTCCTGGGTAAAAAAAAAGGGAAGACATGCGGAGAGTTCATGCCCCCTGGTGGACTTTAAATTTGAGATTGTGTTCTGATTGGTTGTCAGACTCCCATGGGGCCATCTTGTTCGGTTCTCTTTTGAGTCCCAGGCTTAGCTGACTCTTGCTGGTGATGATGTAATGAAAGGGCTTTGGGATTCCTATTATGGGTCTGCCTGAAGGAGGTAGACCTTTGTTATGTAGAGTAGACTGCCCCAGGTTTTAATGGCTCATTAGCAAAAGTAGGGGGGCTGAGTTTCTGCCTCTCTGAGTTTTTACTTCTTTTAGGGTAAATATTCTCCTTTTTAATATATACTAAAATATTTCATTTATCTAGGAGAGGGATGGATTTTAACTTCCAACGAAAGGAAGGAAGGAAGGAAGGGAGGGAGGAAGGAAGGATTCAGAGGATATAAATGAATCTTCTTCTCATACATAGTAGCTGTAATAGCATGCAGGTTGCTTTTGATTTTTCTCAAGTAGACCCATTTCTTCCAAACACTTCAATATATTTTATTACCCCTTGAAACTATACCTAACAATTTATAGCTAGATTACGAATAGCTATGTTATTCACTGTATTCCTGGGATTTTTTTTATTAAGATATCTAATGTGTAGTCCAAAATAAGATGTGGGAAGTACAAAATGTATTTTATAACTCAAGATTTTATCTTCAGCAAAATGTGTGGTAATATGAACTTTCATGCTCTTCTGGCTTCTGGAAATAAAAATGTCAAATGGGAAAGCAATTTTTCTGTAAATGCAACACTGACAATATAGGGCAAGAAATATTTGGCCATCACACAAACTTTAATATGACACCAACTTCCATATTTAACGTAAGAAATTTGACAGGTGATATGACGTCCAGCAGCATCCCTTAACACAAAAGAAACATGGAGGGAATTTGTGCTGAAATGAAACTGTAATGGTAGTCATTCTCCAGCAATTTTACAAGGTAAAACCTATTACCTCCACCTTACCAAAATTACAAGGAAAACCTATTACCTCCACCTAGGGATTTTGTTTAGTGACAAACTGATAGACTGGATATGTTTGAAAAATGTAGTAAGCAATTTTGAATAATGATTAATCTTTTCTTTGAAGGCAGATATTGATCACTGAGAAACCATATTCAGATTCTGGAATTGAAGGAAAGCTTGCACAGGCTGTTTGTCAGAACTGGTGGCAAAATTATTAAATGGAGAAAGAGATAAGTAATTTTAGGGCAGGTCCAAACTGCAAGTCACTTCAATAACTTCAGGTGATAAAATAGTATGTTCCTTCAACACTCTAATACCAAGAACTGATCTTCTCTAGAAATAGAACAAAGATATGGGTATTATTTTTAAACATTTAAAAATAATTTTGAAATGTTTCCATAATATTTTACTAATGTTGAAATATTTTGTTGTTATTAAAGTCCTAATTTTTATAAATATTTTATATAAATGTTTCAAATGCAACAAAATAAGTAAATGCCTTAGACCATTAAAGATGAAGTAGACACTTTTTTGGCAATTTCACCGCTGTTGATTCTATTTCCCAATTTTTAAAACAAGATTTTAAAGTGCTTTAATTTTTTTTTTTAAAAAAAAACATATTTTCTACCAGGAATATTTTTTAAAAAAAATAATCAACAAATTGTAACACCTTCATAATTTTAATTATTCCCTTCTAATCACATTGTTACATTTTGATGTGACACTTATTTCTTTCTAATCCCATTAAAATACCTGTAAAAAGTGGTAAATCAATGTGTTAAATGAATTTTAGAAAGAAATATAAGAAGTTGGAAATCTGAAAAAGCTAGAGTAGGATTTGCACGAAAATTCAAATTCAATCCAGTGTAGGAGAGCTGTCATTGGAAATCCCAGTTTTACTGTTAAATGATTAAAAACATTTAAATATTATACTCATATACTGCTTTATTATTTCATTGTTTTCCATGCATTATTATTTATTATTCAACAGTTTCCTTCTAGGGTACACAGCCCACTTATTTTCAGTGCTTTGTGATTGCTTTAACAATAAAACAACTAAAGTGGTAGGTGCCTGTGTATGTGTGTATATACACACACACACACATATGAAATTATCATATATTATGTGATTGAATGCCAGGACAGGGAAGTCACTAAGGAACATGTAACAATTATTTAATTGGATGTAATTTAATAGCATTTGTGAAAACAAAATTTAAAAACATTGAGTTGCTTCTCATGTCTATTGCATATAGCTACACACTATTCAAAAACTACTGTGTACAATTCTTTCCTTGAAACATTGCTTTTGGGAAATTGGTTGGTGATGTGAGGCTATCATAGTAAGGGTTAATTCATTCTTATTGCCTTAAATATATATTAAAAGGGCTCATTAAAAAGGCAGATGTAATTAGCTACTTTCTATATATATTGCCTAGCAACAAGATGAAGGCAAGGTATTCTAAATCTGCAGTGTAGAATGTGCTGCTTTTATTCAGCAACATGTTTGAGCAGTTGTGTAGTGTTTTTATGAGAGAACTGAGAGTTACAGGCCTTTGGGGACATTAATTCAGTGTTGTTGCACTTTACAAAAATGATTCAGTAGCTTTAACGTTGGGGTTGTTCAATATGAGGGAGCTGTTTCATAAAACATAGCAGAACAGAGTTCCTGGTTAGGAATTATGGCAGACTGATATCTCTAAAGAAGCTGAGAGACTCCATGACTAAGGCTGGAGGGTAGATATCACCTGGAGAAATCTCCTGGATCAAAGGAGATTATGAGATAACACATTTGCATTGTGGATGGCAGCTCCTCATGAATATACTGCAGAAATATAAGTTTTTGCAGTTTGACTCAGGAGCTGTGTTGCTAGTAATCCTAGAATTCCATCTATGTTCACAACCGCATGGACAACAAGCCCCATCACCTGTATTTTGAAATCATTTTAGAAAATAATCTACAGACATAAAGGGGTTTCCTTTGCAACAAAGATAAGAATCCTTTAGATGAGTTAAACTTTTTTTTCCAGACTTTAAGGGTTTAAAGTGTCAATAATTTTTAGGGGGTGCAAAAAGCCTAATAAAGAGAATATTGAAGAAAGTTTTAAAATGGAGAAATGGGGACAGATACCTTTCTGTCTTTAAAAAAAAAATGGTAAAAGTGCTTTTACATAAAGCTGCTAGTTAAAGAGACCAGATCATGGGAAAGCTTTTTCTCTATTGTTAAAGATTGCACCTAATTAGAGGATTTTACACATCAAAAGTTAGGATAATGACCTAGATTATGATGTTTTGCTACTACAGCATGTGATTTGTGAATAACTTGAAGTTACAGAAAATCAAAGTATTAAAGAATGAGAAAAGGAAAAGAAAGAAAGCTTCCTTTTTTACTTATGCCTCTTTGAAGTACTTTTACTTTTAGATTACAGTATACAGTTGACAACTAATATATATATGTGTGTGTGTGTGTGTGTGTGTGTGTTTTCTTAAGTTTTCGAGGGTACTTACATGTATGGCATTCAGCTTTGTTCGGGTATTTCCCACGTCATTGAAGTTGTGCTTTTAAAGTTGTAGCAACATTTCGGCAGAATCTCATATGCCATCATCAGGCTTCTGTATAGTGTATAGTGTAGTATAGTTCTGTATTCTGTATAGTGTTCATCTGGATGAACACTATACAGAAGCCTGATGATGGCAGATGAGATTCTGCTGAAACGTTGCTACAACTTTAAAAGCACAACTTCAATGACGTGGGAAAATACCCGAACAAAGCTGAATGCCATATATATCTATATATCTATATCTATATCTATATCTATATCTATATCTATCTATCTATCTATCTATCTATCTATCTATCTATCTATCTATCTATCTATCTCTCTTTCTCTCTCTCTCTCTCTCTATCTATCTATCTATCTATCTATCTATCTATTCTTGTGTTTTTGTGGATATTTTTATATATGGTATTTAGGTTTCTTGGGGTATTTTCCCACATCTTAATATTTGTGCTTTTATTATAGCGAAGTTTCAGCAGAATCTCATCTGCCATCCTCAGGCTTGCGTATTAGGTTCTTTTTAATCTTGTGTGTCAGGCTTGGCAGCCATTTTTTGTTTGAATTTGGTGCTGGCTTTATGCTTTATTTGAATGGTTTTTTCCTCATCTTGATTGGCTGGGAGTCTAGGTCTGCTTTTATTGGTCTTCAAGTTGCTGTGTTTTTGATTGGTTGGCAACATTGTGTTTTGTGCATTGGGGTTTCTTAGTGCAGCTTGGTTTCTTGTGAATGACCAATAATTATTTATTGGGAAGCTAGGTTTTATTTGTGTAATCATCTGGAAGCCTGCACTCACAAACAAAAGAATATCTATACCACAATCCAGGCAAGCACCTGGACACAAACAACCCCGCCCCCCGCAATACCTCCAGCCCAAACACGCCCCAGCCAGCTACCCAAATAAAACCTAGCTTCCTAATAAGTACCCACCTAGATAAACACAAAAATGCAGTAAAAAAGCTGGAACGCACTTCCTCACTAGTCCAACACATGAAAGCCACAGGTCATAGCATCGACTTCAATGGCACCAAAACCCTAGCCACTACAGAAAACCCCAGCTATAGAATTATCAGAGAAGCCATAGAGATTGAAAAAAAACCTGAAAGCATGAATAGAAGAGATGATTCCACCAGACCGTCAGTTATTTGGAAGCCTGCACTCTCAAACAAAAAATCTCCACACCATAAGCCAGGCAAACACCTGGGCACAAACAGACTCCCCCTGATACCTCCAGCTCAAACACACCCCAACCAGGTACCCAGATGAAACCTAGCTTCCTAATAAATGATAGTTGCCCATTTCCTCGGAGCCAAGCCGTACTAAAAGCCTCCAATACAGGAACACAATGTTGCCAGCCAATCAAGACAAAAAAAGCCACAAAACAGAGAGAAGATATTAGAAAAACCAATCAAGCAGAACACAGCAAACTCCAAGACCAATAAACACAGACCAAGACTCCTAACCAATCAGGATGAAAAAAAAACCCATTCTGACACAGCAGTAGGCTAGCCCCAAATTTAACTGAAACGGCTGTGAAAGTCTGACTCACAGATGAACACAATACAGAAGCTTGATGATGGCAGATGAGATTCTGCCGAAATGTTGCTACAAATTTAAAAGCACAACTATAATGACATGGGAAAATACCCAAGCAAAGCTGAATACCATACATATGTATATACACACACACACACATACATAATCTGAACAGATAAAGCAAATCAGTGGTAAAGTGGAAATTTTAGATAGAAAGACAGACATTATAGATAGAAGAATTAAATAATTAAGTTTTACTATAATTGAGAAAAAAATTTGAGTGAGATTTAGAATTACTACAGATGTTTCTGCTGAAGATATTAGAGAAAGGATTATTACTATCATGGCAAATTTCTTGACTGGGAAAATAGACAGAATTAATAAAGTTTATAGAATAAATTCTTCATTTGCCAGAATATCTCAAGGATATTTTGGTGCATTTTGTAACTGGTAAAAAGTCATGCAACTTTGTTTTTATATATGACGACTGCAACACATTACATACTCAAAAGTGGAAAGTTCAGCATTACTCACAAATTAGGAATGGTTAGTGAAGGTGATGGAAGTTGTAGAGATGATTAAATTTACTTCCCTGATTAGACAAGAGACATTATCTACATGTATTACTGACTGGAGATCCCTTAAAAAAGGAACTGATTATTTGTGAATTTGGTGATTAAAAAAATTCACCTTCATTAAGAAAAAAAGATAGAAAACAGAAAAAAAGAGCTTTCTGTAAATATAGAATAAGAGATAATCTTGTATTCGTTTCAAAGAAAATCAGAAGCGCCTTTTCCTCTTTTTGCATTTGTGTCTTTTTCATTTGTTTTTCTTTATTTGATATTAGTTTGTGTTAATTTTTATCTTTTAAAATAATATTTTTTTATAAAAAACATGTTGTGTTTGCTACTAAATTAATAAAAGTTAACTTGCTAGTTTAACTTTTAAAAATTAGGGGGGGGGGAAGCCTTTAAAAAGCCTTAAATTAGGGGGGGAAGCCTTTAAAAATAAGGGGAAAAAAGCCTTTTGCTATGTATACAATGATATACATGGCATTCTTTTTTTTGTATTTTGTATGTTGAGGTCTACAGAGAAATAAACAAAGATGGTCACCATGCCATCACTGTGTGATCGAAGTCCTTCCACCTTTTTGCATTGATTACGATACACATTTAAAGGGGCAGGACTTCAGTTGAATGATGGTAACTGCCATCTTGAATTTTTGAGTCCCTTCCCACAACTACGCTGGCTTTTAATTAATGGACAGGTGACTATATTTATTGTGATAGTTTAATAGCAAAAACCAATGTTTAAATCAATGTTTAAATTTTGAACAACAAAATTGGTGTATTTTTTTTTTTAAACCAGGAAACAAGTTACCTATGAACTAAATTTGAAATTATCAAAGAGTTCTTCTTAGATCAAGAAATGTACCATGATTATCTGAATGGCAGGCATAGTGAAACAGGAGGGACTGTCAATTTAGGTATGACTTAAGGAAAAGAAAGACAGAATTCTGACCAACTGTACTTTCAGTTATAATGCTTTTTTTTTTTTAAAAAAAAAAATCCCATTGGAGTTCTTTGTGCTAAAAGTAACAGTAGCAGAAGTCACAGCTGGAGCAAAGACTAAGAAAAAGAAAACTAAAGAATAGATTTTTGTCTCATTTTGTCCCAATGCTATTGATGGAACTCAATAATACCGGAAATATCGAGAACACTTCTCAGGGTAGTCATCTTCGCATGAGTTCTCTGAGTAGTAGTAAAAGGTAATTACAGACAGAGGGTACCGACTCAAATTTTCTATAACATCCTTTCAAGAAAATTTACTAGGTAAGTAATTATAGAAATGTTCCTTCTCTTTCACATACATAATTTGATGGTCCTTATTGTTGTTCCCTACCTTTCATAATCATTCATAAGAAGTCACAAAGGATAACTTGTCACCTTTTCCTTCTTCAGGAAAAGACGATGATGATCACTGATGATGATGTCGACAATGATAATGCAACATAAAATCACAGCTGCCATTTCTTAAGCTGATGTTGGTGTGATGACCCAGGGCATGGTACAAATGAAACAAAGTCACAAAAATAGGTAAAGTTCCTTTAATACCTCCAACTTGGCTCACAATGTCCAGTTATCATTGGCTGGAGAAAAAACTCTCCAAAGAACAGTTTTTAAAGGGAAGGAATTCAGTCTGAACCCAAAGTACATATAAATTATAAATAAAAACCAACACAAACCACGTTGCAACAGTTAACAAGACAGGGCAGGATAAGGAATTGCAGAATTCAAAAGATAACTAAACGTACACAGTTGAGAGGACACCAGAACCCAGATAAGATGTGACAAACAAAGATAATGCATGCTTTGCTTCCAGCAAGGTGTTCTGCGCAAACACCCTTTATATCCTGTTTTCCCAGCTGCAGCTAATGAAGGGAATCAGGGCCTCTTTCTCCCCTGTAACCCACCTTGCTTTCTTATCCATTCCTCCCTGTGTGCCCTAGAATGAAGAGAGGGTGGGCCTGGGTCTTCCACTGAATGCCCAGCTGGACTGTGCCCTTCCTCAGTTTCCTCCACAGCCACTGGAGCCACACTCCCACTCCCTGTCAGCTGTTCCACCTCTCCCTCGGAATCAGATTCCAACAGGGACATGACAGTTGGCCTTCCTTTCCACTGACTTCTTCCAAGTACCTAAGATGTCATAATGGTACCAACAGACTAGAATATTTGTAGCTCATGGTTGAACTGTGGAGTCCTTCTTGCTCTCTGAACTTGGTTGTTTTCTGGCAGACATTTCTTTGCCCAGTGAACACTGATGATGATACTAAGTTGAAATGTCTGCAAGAAACAACAAAGTCACAGAGCAACAAGGACCCTAAAATGTCATACATAGTGGTGCAATCTTTGTGTGGACCCAAATGTGTGGCCTTTTGCAATCAATAAATAGAAATTTAATCAATGTGCAGATTTTCTAATGTCATCCAATTCTCTTTTGTATGACCCTTAGTGAACAGATAATTATTAAGGCTATCATTATGATTCATCCTGTAATGTTTCAATTTTAATTTTTGGATATTCTCTAATTCTTTGTCTTCTACTTTACTATCCCCTAGTGTTACTTATTTACATTTTCTCCTTTCAACCACATTTAATCTGAAGTAGTATGTCCCAAGACTTCATTGGTTTGTATTTTGTTTGCATTATGGTTTGTTGCATAGTCCTGCAGATGTTTGTTAGTGTTAAAAGTATTGGTGCAATATGCTTGCTGCCTTGTGTTATTTATCAAAATAATAAAGGTAGATGCAAACAAACAAACAAATAAAATGTTAGGCCCATCTTGTAAAGAATATGGGAATGCATATTGCAACATTGCCTAAATTGAGAGAAGACAGTCCAACATACCTGGAAAGTACCTGGTTGGGGAAATGTCTCCCACAGAAACCAATTCTGAGCTCTACTGATATTGTATGTAGCATTAGAAGTAAAAGACAAGAATATTATTTGACTCATAAGGTCATTTAATAGAATGGGAATCTTATCACTGTATTCACATGTTTTTCTCACATTGAGAACCACTAATGCTAACAGTAATACAATCCACCCATACCTCCACTGCCTTTGAACTGAAAGAAATAAAAAAGAGAGGGAAAAAGAGAAAGAAAGAAAGAAAAGGAGAGGAGAGGAGAGGAGAGGAGAGGAGAGGAGAGGAGAAAATGCTTTCTTCTAACTTTTAATAAGCAGAAGCATTCTCAAAAGAAGAATAGAGGACCAATCCATTATTTGCGTTACATTAACTTCAGATGGCTTCTAAGACAACAAGTCAGTTTGTGTCATGTATTTCAAGGGAAATTGAAACAGTAATATTAAATTAATACTGAACAGACTAAACTTACACTGCTTTTTTTAAGCTATTCTCATAAAAGAACAAGTAAGAGTTTTCCTCTAGAAGCAACATCATAAAGATACTTAGTTCAGAAAAAATGCCCTATTGGCACTATTAGGAGCTTTCTCTCACTTCACGTCAATGTTGTAAGATAGCCCATTGTATCCTTAATAATAATAGATAGATAGATGAATAGATAAATAGATAGATAGATAGATAGATAGATAGATAGATAGATAGATAGATA
>NW_020769347.1:1912809-1971250 GCF_900518735.1 Pseudonaja textilis | reverse complement strand
TATAGATAGAATGAGAAAGAGACATCCACCCACAGATCAAAACACATAAGAAAGAAAATATTGATTTACTTTCTGGATATTGCATGGTGAAGAATCTCAACTTTGGAGAGTATACTCAAACATCCACATAATATGTACTCAGTCACATCAAATGATAATAAATAACCTAAAATATAAGTGGAAATAGACTAATTAAAATGCACATCCTGAAAGAGGCCTAATTCTTATTTTGAGCTTTGTTCTTTCATTTGTCTAATAAATTATTCATTATTAACTAATGCATTCTCTCTCTTTTTTTAAGATAGGTTGAAATTTATGAAGTTGCAATTTCATTTAATTAGTGTCACCTAATACAATGAATTCTGCTACAAAATATTCATTATTGGTTGTACTTAATCCTGAACTAATCCGCAGCATTAGAGTCTGCTGCAGTTCTGTGTATTATTTAAACCATTTTTATGTAACAAAAAGAATATCTACAGTTGCATTCTGCTAAATATTCTATAATCACCATTTTAAGAAATATTCCTGTTCAGATATTAAATGTTTTCATTATCCAGTGCAATGAAATCTAGCTAGCTAGCTAGAATGAGAGAATGAAAGAGAGAATGAAAGAGAGAGACAGAGAATGAAAGAGAATGAAAGAGAGAGAGAGAATGAAAGAAAGAGAATGAAAGAGAGAGAGGGAGAAATAGAGAGAGAATGAAACAGAAAGAGAATGAGAAAAAGGAAGAGGAAGGGAGAGATTCTTATACTTACTCAATGCAAAGTACCTATGGAAAACACCTTCTGAATATACAATTGTTGAAGAGCAGAACTTATGAGAACTAGCAGGACAAAGGTAGCAAATCAATAGCTTAGCCCAATGACATTTGCTTATTTTATGCCCCAATGTTATACAAGGGGATACAATTTAAATTCTGGCTCAGCTGACTACATTACACAAAAACAAAAACAAAAGCCTTCTGTAATTAGGAACAAGGTTCCTTTTGAGTGAGGTAGGCAGAAAATGTGTACTTTAAAATAGTAGGGAATGCAGGGAACAGAAAATGGATAAATGCCAATTACTTGTAGATCAATAGCTGGCTCTGACATAGCTGTGCAACAGATTCTACCGAAGGCTGCTTTAGCAATGTAGGCATTTTGGCAAGATGTTTATATACAACACAGTATGTACGAATAGTCTCTCTATGCCCTAGAAATTATGGAAAGTAAATATTTATAATTAATTCACCAATTAAATTACAAAGGTCAGTTAGCAGCATCTCAATATAGATGTCATCAATGATGCTTCAGTGGCTATTAACTTTTGCAGGCATTAAAATACATGTGTTCTCTCAGTCTGTGGAAGAATAAAACTGTAGCCCTCTGGGCCTCTCACCAATGCCATGCAGCCTCACTACATATTTGTTGAAGATCTAAGCAGAAAAGTAGCTGTGCTTGTGTTGGTCTCTCCTTGTGACATTAAGTCCTTGAGATTTCCCCTGCATTCAATGGAATTTATTCAATTATTGTGTATTAATTCTGATTGCGTCTGACATATAAAACATAGTCACAGAACCTGTGAGAGTACAAATGGCTATAAGTGAGTCACTTTATCATTAATTTCTCTCTCTTAACATTTAAAAATAATTGCCTATGAGGAAGAAAGTCTGGAATGAATACAAGACAACAGGAAAGAAAATATTTATTGCTATGGGTCTTACAATTTCTGATGACAGAACCAGGTACATTGCCAGTATAAACCAGTTGCAATATATACTAGAGTTAAAATGTGCCCATTGTTGAATGAATAAAAATCTGTCAGCGATGTGTAACATGCTGTTCAGAAATAATTTTTGCACATTGTACATCACTTATTCTTCATTTTCCTTTTGATATTCAAATTATTTTCTAGAAAGTGCTATTTAGAAGTCCTGTTTGGGTACTGTTTATCTCGGCAGACACATTTCTTTTCTGGCTCAATATTTTCAGTTGCTTAAATCATAAGAGAGAGCCAGTTTAGTGTAGTGGTTAAAGCATCAGGCTAGAAACCAGGGGACTGTGAATTCTAGTCCCATCTTAGGCACAAAGTCAGCTTTGTCTCTGTGGGCCAGTCTCTCTGCTTCAGCCCCAGGAAGAAGTCAATGGCAAGCTACTTCTGAAAAACATTCTCAACAAAATTGCAGGGACGTGTCCAAAAGAAGGTCCATTGAACATCATTGAACAAGGCGAAAAATCATACTAAGCTCTGATCACACATGAGAATATTTTTTTTAGCTGTGACTTAATGATAATCACGTAAAAAATTCAAAATGCAAATCAGGAACATGAGACATTATTTCAGCCAAAAGCTGAAAAGTTGTCAGCCCCCATATTCATCAATCATGGTTGCTGCTTTGTGCTGTCTGCATTTGATAGCAGCTTTCAAATAACAAATTAAGAGACACAATGTTATGCTGAATAAGACATCTACCGGAAACTTTAAATAGGTTTTGTCTATCATCAACAGGTCTATTATTTTTAACCCTATTCTAAAACCTTGTTCTAGGGTTTATGAAGAACATAAGAGTAGGGTGTATAGCTAAGCTAACTGGCATTGTTTAGCTTACAGCTACATGAAACTTGTGATTGTTTTTGTTGTTAGTTGCAAAGTCATGTCCGACCTATCGCGACCCCATGAACAATGTTCCTCCAGGCCTTCCTGTCCTCTACCATCCTCCGGAGTTCATTTAAGGTCACCCCTATTGCTTCAGTTACTCCATCCAAACCTTGTGATACAATAGCTAAAATGTGTGTGAAATATAATTCCTTATAATTATTTATGATATAAATGCATATGCTGGAGTTATTCAGCATATGTACTATTAAAAGTGAAACTACTCACCATGGACTCACCTTCTGTTGTTTTTAAACCTCATATATAAATAGGTTTTAAGAGATTTAGAGCATTTCCACCCAACCACTGGCCTCTCCTTTCTTAATTTTTGCTGATCTTTTTTACCCACATGCAAATGTTCTGATAGCCGTTCTATGAGGCACAAATAAATGAACCATCCCTGAATATGAGCAGCTCTAAAGATGGTGGTGGTAGACAATGCTAGACATGCTACCCTGAGTTTAGGTAGGAGGAGGTAAGTCTGAGGTGAACAACTATTCAGTGGAATAACTTGTCTCCAGAAGTTGTGGATGCTCCAACACTGGCGGTTTTTTAAGAAGAGATTGAACAATCATTTGTCTGAAATGGTGTAGGGTTTCCTGTCTGAGAAGAAGGTTGGATTAAAAGACCTCCAAGGTTCTTTTCAACTCTGTCACTCTGTTATTTATTGGTTTATATGCATGTAAAAGTTTGATACACAACAAAAATAACATTTTACCATTATTTAATTCAACTGTTGTGGCTGAGACTAACTCGCTGGCTGTTTTAACTGATAGTCATTGAAAAATGTGGATTTCAAATCCTGTCCAGTTACATTTTAAAAATTTAGAGTTCAGGACACTACGCATTAGAGGGGCAGAAATAGATAGGAGTTTCTGCCAGGAAGAATCCAATGACTCTTGGAACATTACCTCCAGAATGTTTGTTCAGTTGAGGCTGAATCAATCAGCTTCACAATATGAAAATTCCATGGGGTGCTTGTTGTATATGGAAGGGAATAAATTCCTTAGATAAATATTAAGTATTTTTTTTTTCTGTCTTGATTTTTCCCCTTTGCTAAGAAATGGACATTCTCATTCAAAAGCAGGTCACGCATTTTCAATGGCTTTTATTCAATTTTCCAACTATTATTACATTCTGAGGAAGAGATTTAATACATTGTCCTCCCTTTTATACATAATTTTATTGAGTTTACAAACTGGAGCCTTGGCAAAGTAGATAGTAGATAGATGGAAGGATTTTTTGTTGTTATTTGCAAATTCTTTTTATCACTATCCCCTCTATAATAACTAGTATTTGTAAGATCAACAAAGTGTTTTTCAAACTTGGCAACTTTAACGTGTGAACTTCAACTCCAAGAATTCCCCAGCTACCATGGAGTTGAAGTCCACCCACCTTAAAGTTTTCAAATTTGATAAATACTGATCTACATTGTAAAATTAGCAAGAAACAGAAGCTTGGATTGTGTGAAAGGAAGAGAAAACTACCATTCTGCTCCTTTCCTGTTTCTTTTTTTTAAACAAAACTGAAATCATTCATTACTACTGGGTATAGGTTGTCTTTCAAAAAGTTTCCATTAAACACATCCTTATTCTTGGCAGTATTGTGTTTCCTTGTAAAGAGAGGAAAATTGAACCCCTGTTGTGAAAGAGATAAAGTCAGAAAAATAAACAGCATTCACTGCATCTAAATCTTCCCCAGATTTGCATTGAATTAATTTTAAAAGAGAAATGACTTCCTGGCCATCTAGAGGAATTGATTATACAGCCGTAATAGAAAGTACCCCAAATTAATTCCTTACCTAGAGTGAAAGCTTGCAAAGTTTGCCAGAGTTATTTATACTCTCTTAAACAAAAGAAGATATACAAACAGACATATACCTACAGTCATAATTAAGAGAGTAGTACAATCAACAGTCCAAGAATGGCAAATAAAAAATTATATCAGTATGAAACTCTAGAGATTCTCAGTCATCCAGGTCATGATTGTCCCAAAGGTGCTTTTTCAGCAGGCAACTGGACTTTCTTGTTTTTTCTTTTGAAGACATTTTGCTTCTCATCCAAGAAGCTTCTTCAGCTCCGACAGGATAGTGGGGAATGGAAGGATTAATATTCCTTGCAGACAGCTGGTCATTTGCATCCTTTTAGAGGGTTGTTGAAGCACTTGGAGGCTTATCTGTGTCCTCAGGGTCACCTGAGTAGTGTTCCTGATTCCTGTAGTCTGCAATTTTTCATCAGATAAAGATAAAGCTCCAAGTGCTTCAAAGACCCTCTAAAACAGGGGTGTCAACTGGTAGCCTGCAGACTGGATGTGTCACACATAGGCCATGCCCACCCCAATCCACAAAGGGGAAAAATGTTGTGAAACATCATGTGACAGCAACATGATGTAGCAACTTTGACACCCATATCTAAAAGCATGCAAATTACCAGTTGTCTGCAAGGAATATAAATCCTTCCATTCCCCAGTATCCTGTCAGAGCTGAAGTAGTTTCTTGGATGAGAAGCAAAATGTCTGAATGATTGAGAATCCCTATAGACTTTTATCTACACAATTTGGGATGAACACCCTTTCAGTGGTGTTGGAGTAGGAATGGATTTCCAGAGGAAAACTGAAGACTACAGGAACCAGGATCATTACTCAGGTGACCCTGAGGACTTCCAAGTGGCCTTAATCACCCTTTTTCAGTTGCCTTCTGAAAAAAGTATATCAATATGAAGACTGAGTAATTATTTAGATCCAGATGGTGGGGTGGTGGGGAGATCTTTTAGCCCAAGAGCAGCATATATCCCTGAAGCTTTGGTTTTATGGACCTTAGAACCATCTCTGTGTGATACATGTTAAAAACTGTCATGTTGAGATGAACAGCATTTGAAAATTAACATTGTTTATTTTTATTGATTGATTGATTGATTTGATTTATCAAATGCTTATAATATAATAGAAATAAGAATAAATGTAATTATAAATACAGGAAATAGGTACGAATAATTGGGGAAAATAGCAAAGGATGGTAGACATAATGGTGCACTTATGCATGCCCCTTACACACCTCTTAGGAATGGGGTGAGGCCAATAGAGGTTAGTTTGAAGGTAAAGGAGTGTGGGTTTGAGTATGTGACAACAGAGTCAGGTAGTGAGTTCCAAACACTGATCACTCTGTTGCTGAAATTGTACTTCTTGCAATCAAGTTTGGAGCAGTTTACATTGAGTTTATATCTGTTGTGTGCATTTGTATTGTTGTGGTTAAAGTGAAACAGTCATTAACTGGTAAGACATTACAATAGATAATTTTATGTACTATATTTAAGTCCAATCTTAGCCAGCATAGTTCAAGGTTGTCTAAGCCTAGAATCTCAAGTCTGGTGATGTAGGAAATTGTTGCGAACAGAGGAGTGTAGTACTCTTCTTGTAAAATACTTCTGGACTCATTCAATTGTATTAATGTCTGATATACAGTGCAGATTCCAGACAGCAGAGCTGTATTCAAGTATTGGTTTAGCAAATCAGTATTACTGGAGGAGAATTGTGATCCCTAACATTTTGTAATTTGGGACCAAATGGGGAGTTCCACAGTGGAGGTAGATGATGGATTGAAGGCAGACTCCACCACTCTCTCCCTTGCTCTCTGCTCTCCACCCATCTATCTGTTTGGTTATCATACAGATGTATTTTCATTGTGTTCTTTTTTCATTGTTTATTTTATGGGTTCTACTATTTTACTTCTGTTCTATTTATACTCCTTTCATTTTCTTCCTTTTTATTATTGTATGTTGCCTAGAGTAGGCCTACGACAAGATAGGCAGTAAATGAATTTATAACAAATGAACAAATGAATGATGGTAAAGATAATACCATTTCAGAATCAAAAGAGGAAAAAAAAACCAAATTGGCCCTTTAATTTGGCCCCAAGAATTTTCATTGTGGCGGTTGACTTCAAAAAATTTGCCCATCTAAACTTTTCTTTAAGCCTTCCAAGTATATGCTTAGAAAATTTGCATGCACATTGTGGGTTTCTGCGCCAGAGACAAATTCCTTGTGTGTCTAAGCACACTTGGCTAAATAAAATATTGTATTCTACAATATTCTATTCTACTATATTCTACTCTTCTCTATATTTTACTCTATTCTTTATTTGAAAGGTCTAAGGAAAATGCCCTCATCCTAGCAAACTGTAGATTTACCAAATACCACAGTTCTAAGCCCTTTCTAAGTCAGTCTGTTTTCTGTGCCTCCCTCCCTTCCTCTTCACTTCCCAAATATTCAAGCTGCTTCTGCTCCCAGATGAGTTTAGGTGTAATATCCGTTCAGCAATATCTCTATATCATGTTCAGAGAGCAATGAAAAACAGTGTCTCATTGGAGAGGAAGCTCAGCTGAGGAAATTGGATGAAGAGACAACCATTTTAATTAATCTGATTTTCTGGTTTGACTGACACTTCTGCATGAGGTCCACAAGTTTCAGATTGTAATTTTTGCTTCACAAAGTAGCTTGTATAACAATAGTTTTATTAAAATATAAATAGATCTGATTGTGTTGAAAATTAAATATATTTTAGGAAACATTTCTTATATTAAAATATATGGATGGGTGACCTTTTTTGCGTGAGGACTTTTTACTGAAAGACACATCTACTTAATTATAATTATGAGAAGAAGAAAATGTCCTAAATATAGAGGTTTCTTATACTGAGCATAAATCTGACATTTATTAGGTGTTGCCAAAATCATTTTACATTTATAAAAGGAATTACAGCCTTATATGCTTTGAAATAGAAATGTGGTATAAAGAGAAATCTAATTTGTTCTTTTTAACTTACAGCATCCAAGGGATGAAATAAACATAATTCAACGGTATTAATTTCAATCACTTTATACAGTACATCATTTATTTCCATGGGGATCCTGTTTGTAATGTAAGCTCCTTTGCAGGACATATATAAACTGACACTGTGAAATCACCACTAAACTTTGTGATATGACCCACAAGAGATTGGAGATTTTAAATTCAAGTATAGTCTTGGGATGATTTATAGACTGCTTATGGTTAGCTGGTTTCAGGGTTAGTTCACTGGCAGAGTGACAGAGTCGCTTCATATAGCAGAAATCAAAGGCAGTAAAATGGCTGTTGAAAATAGGGGCATCTGTAGGGTGAGTATGGAAGACAATCAAGATGGTAGCCAATGACTAGGTGATTAAAATTCTGCCTACAATAACCCTATGATACATACAAAAAGGGAACAGATTTAAGTCTTACAGTTATGGCCATCACCTCAACTCTTTTAACTCCTCTTGTGCTCTGATATGTGATTTTGAAGGAACTGCATTTGGACCTAAGGATAGTTAATCCTTAACCATCCTAAATGTAACTGGGAAAAGAGGGTACCTCATCCTTCAGAATCCACAATAAAGATCCCAGTGGTGAAAAAGGATATAAATGTAGTATTTGTGGGTTTTCCCCTTTGTGAATATTCCTTACCAAGCTCTTTTGCTTTTTTGAAAGCAAACAGAGCCCAAACTATAAAAATAAAGATCAGCATTGTTTGCACTGCTAGATACCAACCCCTTATTATCCATAGATTATGTTACTCATAGAAAAGAGCTCATGGCTAAAAAAAATAAAATAAAGCACATTGATTTTAACAAATAAAATGAACAGCGTTATAGTATATATACTTTTCTCTAGTGGGTTTAAGATTGGCTCTGCAAAGGAAAGGTCACTTATGCCATTTCTATTGTAATTCGCAACAATTTGCATACACTGGGCACAATTTAGACAAGTTAAGTGCTTTCATGTCCCATTGATCTCAGTGGGAACCATTTAAACACATACTTTATCCTCCTTTTAAATTAAATGGGACTTAGCAGTGTTTCTTGATGTGATGTTACTATTTCTGGCCTGGTGCAGCTTATAATGTTCTCTGGTGTTATCTAGTGATTAAACCAGAAATCTTCCTGATTTCAATGATAGCTTTTCTCTAGTGGGTTTTCCCCTTATTCCCCCCAGTGTGAGAGTAGTGGGTGGAAAATCTCACTTCTACAAATAAAATTGCAGCAGAAGTTATGAATTTTCCATAAACTCTGATGAGCAATCAAACATACTGCCTCTTGAACAAAAGCTAGTTAAATTTCTAGAATTGAGGGAACCTTCATTCTAATGGAAACTTTACTATAGTGCAGAAGTGAATTTAGGGGTGAATAGATTTTTGTTTGGTTCATCTTTCATTATGACAAAGTTCTAAAATGTATAAGTGTTTTAATAATTGGTACAGAAAGAAGGTGGAAATTGAACATTGAAATGTGAGGAAAAAACTGAAAGTGACAAATTATTCAGCTAGACAAAGGACTTTGAAACTACCTTCTTAAGAGCTTGGATTTTAAATTCTGTGTATTGAGGCATACTTTATTTGTAACATTGAAAGTGGAGATTCCCCTTTTACTTATGACAACTTCTTAATCAAGCAAAAGATGACTGTCTATTTAGGAATGACTATTACATGGTGTTGACAAAGATAGATGAGACTCAAGCTCATCCTAACATTTTCAATTTTCTTTTTAAGTGGCATAGAAAGTAATATCTATCATCTGTCTATCTATCTATCTATTTTCTATTTTTAATAGACATTTATGGATTTCTAGGCATGTGATCACATAAGGAGTACAAAATAGAAATTCACATTAACCACATTAAAGTTTCAGGATCAAACATCTTATGGTTTCTATTTCTCTTTTGTTAATTTTTAAAGTAGCTTGCATGCAGAGATTAATATTTTAATAACAACATTCATAATTTTCTAATCTAAAAAGTATAATCCAAAGTGTACTGAAGATGTAGAAATATAATAAAATGCTTGAAATTTGAAATGAGTTATAAGCAGATCTAAAAATTCATGGATATTACAATGCAGAATACCCTAGTACTTTCTTTAACAGGTTAGGGTAAATGAAGGAATACTTGACAGGCTTTCATCCTGCAAAAGGTTCAGTCAACAATGTCCTCCAACTGAACTACTGAATTCTCTCTTTTTAAAAAAATCTCCACCTCTCCTCCATTTTTATTTTAGGGGCTGCTGTTAGTCGCTGAATGCTACACAACATGTGAATTCTAACTGATATTAAGGTCAAAAATTATATATTCTAATGGTATGTTACAATATACAGCAGGAATAGTAATATAATTCTTCATCTATGTTGTCTTGAGAAGTAGATCTGAGAAATTAAGAAAAGTGTTAATTAGTTTTAGTTATCTCTCTCTTCCTGATTTTCCAATCTGCCAATGTTTGTTTAGAGATTTGCCTTCCAGTATCATCAAAGCATCTTAACAACAAAATCAGAGTTGATGTTTGCAAGGTTCAATTCAGAGGACAGAAATCCAGTAATGATATCAGGAAAGTTATACCAATCAAAGTGGACAAGTTCATTAGAAGCAGCAATGAATTCCCATGTTCCCAAAAAAACAATCAATAAAATTTGCATTAATTAAAAGATAAACTCAGCCTAGAAACATTCAATAATTCTTAAGACAACCGAAAATACTGTTGGTTCGTTTTTGGGGGTGGGGATGCAAAAGGTTATATTCTTTGTGAAGCTCATTTATGTATGCATTGATAACATATCTAGTTATCTTTTAGCAAAAACAAGTTGTAATAAAAAGAACACATTTGTAAAAAGTTTTGCTTTCAAGCAATTTTGGGGCCAGTAAAAGTTAGAAGGTCCTAATTCTAATCCAAAATTAGAGCATGAGTCACAAAAAAGATAAAATATCAAACACCACACACACACACACACACACACACACACACACACACATACACAAAATCACTTTAGATCTTGGACACAATATGTACCAAAAGTACAATATATCTCACTCATGCTGTGCCACTCTGCTCAAAATCCAACAACTAATTGTAAAATGTTTCTAATACAACACTCCATGAATCCTCTCATTTTTGTGGTTTTAAAAATGTATCCCCTTTTCAACTTTTTAAATTCCCTTTACTTAAGTTATTGCACACCTATACTCAGCCCAGACCAATTCTTCTGTATTTTTCCTACTAGTTCTCACCAAATGCAAAGATAACTTGCTTTATAAATTATTTCAGAAAGAGACTTTAATGTTATTCTCATCAGCAACATCTTTACTTCTAAAGTGGGATGGGATGGGGATAGGATAGGATAGGATAGGTTACTTTATTTGGCCAAGTGTGATTAGACACATAAGGAATTTATCTCTGGTGCATAAGCTCTCAGTATACATATAAACAGCAAATAATTGGTCATAGTTCTCAGTGAACATACAAATCAACCAAGTAATAATAATCATAATAATGATACAAATAAGAAAAGTTAGTAGAAAAGATGAGAAGGATAATAGTAATGCAGTCATGCTACATTGGTAAATTTACTTAGACATAAGACAGTGTTGTGGGAGTTGGTGTTCAGCAGGGTGATGGCACATGGGGGAAAAACAGTCTCTAGAAATCTGTACTTTCTTTTCTCTGCTTGGTTAATTTACAGGAAAAGCTGTCATATGAAAATCTCCATTTTGTTTTAGGTTTTATTTATAATTCCCCCCAATAGGAGTTCTCTTTTTGCTGCTGTGGAGAAGTTCTGTCTGGACAAATTGTTGGAGAGCTTCTAATACTCCTAGAGAAATGTAAAGAAATTATCTGTCTAGTTTCTCTACCTATACCGTGCATTTGATGGAGAGGTGGAAGGGGTAACTGTGTTTAATTTCTGTTATGATGTATTGATCTTAATTTTGGGTGGCCTATTGACTAATTGGGGTTTCTAAACATTATCATTGTCTCTCTAGGAAGTGGGTAGGATGGTGGAATTTGGGTGGAGAACAAGTGAAGGGTTTTTGTTTTGTTGTTATTTTCTCCATTTATCTCTGCAAACCTGAAGACTTGTAAGGACCAAACATATAGAAAATTAAGAACAAGCTTATAAAAATTAAAGAATAATTGGAGTCATCAAGGTAAAATGGCAAGAATCATTTTATTAATAGGATTTATTAAGTACTTGGTTAAGGAACAGGGATTTTTGGCCAAAGTCAAAAGGAAGGTGAATAAGCAGAATTGTAAACAATGTATATAGGTTATGATAAACTTATTAAATACAGAGGTACTTTGGTACTCATTGTTAATTGGTTCCAGAAGCTATTAACAGTGATTAAGAAGATTAACAAGTGTGATAACTGTAGCTCTAAGTACTTTGCACCAAGGACCAAATTCTGATGACTTTCAAAGCAATCGAGTATCGAGATATTACTGTACTGTTTGCTAGAGACAAGATCTGAGTTTTAGAATCTGGATGACTACCAATTACAAATAAGACTGTTTTCTGTGTCTTTTTGCTGTTTTCTAGTCATTGTCTGGCTTTAGGCCAGATCTTATAGTCTTGGATTTATGCAATTATTTGACATTTTTAAGCTTACAGCATGCCAGTTATGTTAGTCCCCTTCAGGCTAACTAAGTTGTCTCCTGTCTTTCTCTTTATAGATATTGGCACTCTTCTAATAGTTGAACACAGATTAGTCTTCCTCTTCTTCGAGTTGTACAACTGCTTCATAACAAACCATTTTATTTGCATGTTCCCCTCAATAAACATTATTTTAATGCTAAAAATTTTGGACTACTGTGAAATTCTAAATAATACCAGGGATTAAGAAAAGCTACATATATTGTAACCTCCATAATCATATTTTGCTCAGAGGGTTCAATATTCTTATAATATTAGAAAGAGGTGTTTGATAGCATCTTTCATAAAGCCAGCAGGCTTGCTCCTTCAGATTGCTTCTTGACTGATAAAATACATTGATTCATAGCTGTTTGTGCCCTTGTTTCCTCACTTTCTAAAAGTTGTGTTTTGTGGACTTCTTAATGGCTAAAATGTTCTACCACTGAAGCCTCAGCAAAATGGAAGCATAACAAGATTTGTGAAATGTGATTCAGATTATTTGTAGAGAATTGTCTTGCTACTCTGCATTTTAGATTGGTAGCAATTACTTTGATCAAAGAATCCCCTAAAGTCTGCGTCTGATTATTCTGGCCTTCACTTTAATCTGCTACAAGAGCACATTGAAAATTAAGTATCTACTTGGCAAGCTAATTATGAAGTTTATATGATAAATTGCATCTCCCCCAAAAAACCATGTATCTATGTTACCATTTTGAATATTTACCCATCAGTTTAATTCAAATGAAAGTAGTTTATTGCACAGATTCCCCAGGTATGCATCTAAAATGTACATTGAACAATTTTTGCTGAAAAGACTAAATTCAGAATGAAAAGCAGTAAATAGTAACAATTGTTTATACCTTTTGGAATTTCTAGGGAAAAAAAGGAATTTAACAGCATCCTTATTTCCAGCTATTTTTTTTCAAAGATATCAAAATAAATATCTTATAAGTGTTTTGCATCTCAGTTGTTATGGAAATCTGCAGAGTAAAAGACAATTATATTTTTATATATAATATGAACAGAATGTTCTTTAACTTATATTTATGTGTTTGTTCTTTTTATTTTAATCTTTAGACCAAGGTGGCCTAAAGGGGCAAGGTAGCCTCAAATTTGGGTGAATGGGTGGATGGATGAATAAATAAATAAATTCTGGAATTGAGAGAAGCATAGTATCTCTTTCCTACAACACACTGATAGAGATTTTTATATATTTCTTGTACATAGTAAACAATAAATCAATAGTACATTTTTTTAAAAAGAGGGGGGAAATTAGAAACAATTATGAGATTTAGTGGTCAAAAGGTGAAGCTATTAATAGTTATTAAGAAGATTAAGAAGAGTGATAAATACAGCTCTAAGTACTTAAGGAACAGGGACTTAACAAAAGTCAAAAGGAGGGTGATTAAGAATTGTAAACAATGTGTATAGGTTATGGTAAACTTAGTCAAGCTCCAACTGAGAGATCCTGACTATGTATCAGAATGGTCAAACAAGTGGCAACTTCAAATCTCAACCAACAAATGCTCTGTCTTACACATTGGGAAAAAAATCAGAACATAAAATACAAGCTGAATGGACATAACCTCGTAGATGACCCTCACTCAGTCAAGGACCTTGGAGTTCCCATCTCTAATGATCTAAGTGCCAGAACCCACTGTAGCAACATTGCCAAAAAAGGCATTAAGAGTTGTTCACTTAATCTTGCATAGCTTCTTCTCTGGGAATATTGTACTGCTAACTAGAGCATACAAAACATTTGCTAGACGAATTGTTGAATACAGCTCATCTGTCTGGACATTAATACAATTGAGAGAGTCCAGAGATATTTCACAAGAAGAGTCCTCCACTCTTCTGTTCGCAACAGAATACCTTATACCACCAGACTTGAAATTTTGGGCTTAGACAATTTAGAACTACGCTGCCTTCAGTCTGACCTAAGCATAGTACATAAAATTATCTGCTACAATGTCCTACCTGTCAATAACTACTTCAGCTTCAACCGCAACAATACATGAGCACACAATAGGTACAAAGTTAAGATAAAGTCCTCCAAATGACTTCAGCAACAGAGTTGTCAATGCCTGGAATGTACTACCTGATTTTGTGCTCTCTTCCCCAAGCCTCCAAAACTTTAACCTTAGACTGTCTACTGTTGACCTCACCCCATTCCTAAGAGGTCTGTAAGTGGCATGCATACGAGCACCAATGTGCCTACCATCCCTGTCCTAATATCCCCTTTTATTCATACCAATTTCATGTACTCATAATCATGTTCCTAATTATATCTGTTATCTAAAGCAAGCTTGACAAATCATAAATAAATAAATAATCTGTTTAGTAATAGCAATAGCACTTAGACTTATATATCACTTTAAAGTCATTTAAAACTCTCTGTAAGCAGTTTACAGAGTCAGCATATTGCCTCCAACAATTTGGGTCCTCATTTTATTCATCTCAGAAGGATGGGAGACTAAGTCAACCTCGAGACTTGAACAACCTGGTGAGATTTGAACTGTCAAATTGCAGTCAGCTGGAAGTAAGCAGAAGTAGCCTGCAGTACTGCACTCTAACCACTGTGTCACCATGGCTCAATCCAGTAATGTTGAGAATATGTTGAAATATGTTGAAATATCAATGGGAAAATATGGAAGGAAATTAAAAGGTAGAAGTTGTTGAGAAGGTGTTTGTGTAATAACCGCAGTTCCTGGTTTAAGTGCTGGACCCCTCCTAGTTGTGACAGATCTGGCATGGGATTGTAAAAGCACTCATTATCCTTTGATATGACCTCTGGCAGGAGTGGACATAACATATCTACCCCAGCTCTATTTGACCTCTCGGTGGCATTGACTATGGTATCTTTGTTTATCAAGTGTGTGGGTTGGTGTTAATTTGGTATATGGGGTCCCACTCTGACCCCTATTGTATAGAGTTCTCAGGGTTTTGTACTCTCTTCACTCTTGTTTAACATGTACATGAAATCACTAGATGAGATGATCCATTAATGTGGGGTCAGGTGTCATCAGTTGGCTGATGTCATAAATTCCCTTTGGCAAACTAAATCAGGACTGTCAAACTCCCGACCTGCTGGCTGGATGTGTCACGTGCTGGCCATTCACACAACAGGTTTAGCAAAGGTGAAAAAAATCCTGATACATCACATGATGCCACCATGATGATGTGAGTTTGACACCCCTGAACTAAGTGATGTTATTGATGTTTTCCTTCAGTGCCTATGAGTATCTGACTGGGGAACAAGTGGCTTCAGCTGAACCCTGGAAAGACTGAATGACTTTAACTTTTGGGAACTTTTCAGTCCTGGAATTTCACATCTCAGCATGGGGTGGACTCTGTACACAAACTGGGGGTCCTTCTGGACTCATAACTATTGCTCAGAGAGCAAGTGCCAGACATGACAGTCAAAATAAAGAGTTCTGTGGATTTTACTCTGCCAATCCTGCCAACTATAAGGGGCATCACTTATCCCAGTTTCAAGGCCATGAGCAAGTATTGTCCAAAGACATTTCTGCAGTCATGTTGCCAAAATAAAGAGGTAACATTTTAAAATGCCTAGGTACAATTTGATAGGAAATACACATTTTCTCATACCTGTGTGCTTAAGGAAGAAATTAGTCAACTTAGTCACTCTCCATCCCCCCCCCCCCCCCCCCCCCCCCCAAAAAAAAACCTTCAGTGAAATTGCCCAAAATATTTTGGTACTTTGTTTAAAGTTTGAAATAGGGACTTTCATGTTTGAACACCTGAAGAAGCCTCCAAAGGAGTGTTTGGAAACCACATGCTTCCTATAGGGATTACTTAGCCCCTGGAATGAAAGAGAAAAACAAAAGAAAAATTGGGAAGATAGGAAACAAGATGTCACAATGCAATTGCTCCTGAGGCCCTCCTTCCTGCACTGCTGCATTATACAGGTGATTATATTGATGTAGTGCATTATGAAAAGGTGTTCTGAGATCACCATTCAAGTCTGACAGGTTGTAAATAAACTGAGCTGATTTTGGTGTTTTTTAGACCCATTCCTAAAATAGTCAAGGTGGAAAAAGGAGAGTTCATCAAAGGAGATCTTTAGCCTTCCTTGCTTATTGTAACTATTCATTCACATTAGATGTGTGCAAGTTGTGTATGATGCTATCTATGAAGTCTTTATTATATTGTATCCTCATCCAAAAAGTAGCACTTGGTTAAGTGGGGTAATTTTGGGAAGGCCTCAGACTTTCTGCTCTGTAATAAATGGACTGCTGTTAAAAACAATCCTTGAAAGAATAAATGGAAAACTGTATTGGAGGAAAGGCAGTGAAGCACACAGATTGCTTTCTTTAAATAAGTTATCAAAGGTAGTTTAGTTTTTGTAAACTGGGAAATAGATTTCAGAAAAACTGATACAACTGAATCCAATGTCCCTTATCAGGTTAGTGGACTGTGACAATTGTCTTCTTGTTAGGATTTTAGGCTGCATTTGGGCATACAGATGAAAAGAGCTTACCAGTTAGAGTGCCACTGTTTTTAAAATGCATGGACATCCTAAAGTTTTTTTCTGTTATGCTTTGATTTGCAAATTTATGCCAAGCAGGGATGTAATTTTATTTCTTCAGCTTACTTCCATATGATATTGTTGAAAAATCAGCAGGGAAATCTAGACTAAGATTGTTTTTGTTTGTTTCTTGGTTTGTTCTTTTATAGCCAATATTAATCAATGGCGAGTCAAATTTCTGCTCCACTTTCAATTTATCATGTTCATATCAAAGGAAAAAAAAAAGTTTCAGGGTAGAGTTGAAAGTACAATCAGAATTTTAAGAAAGAAAGCCAAGGGAAAGTAGGTGAATACACTTCCATAAGGACTCTCAATAGAAGACTCAGCATTGAATTGTGTAGTCCTTGGTGCAGTCTGAGCTTGGTTGTTTTCTTGCAGATAGCATTAGCATTTAGGCTTATATACCACTTACAGTGCTTTTCAGCCCTCTCTAAGTGGTTTACAGCCTATTGCTCCCAACAATCTGGGTCCTCATTTTACTGTCCTCGGAAGAATAGAAGGCTGAGTCAACCTTGAGCTGGTGACAATCGAACTGCTGAACTGCTGGCAACCAGGAATCAGCAGAAGTAGCCTGCAGTGCAGCATTTTAACTACTGTGCCACCACATGATAGTTTCTTGCATCTAGCAATCAATATCCAGATAATCCGGGATTAATACTACACCAACAATCAAGCAGTAACCAACACTCCAGTTAAGGAACTGCCAAGTCAGGTAAACAATCGAACAATAAACTCCTAATCAAGGAATTATTGCATCAAGAAGAAAATGATATTCCCACCAACACTGATAGGGCAAGACACTGTTAGATAAACATTCCCATTCCCTTTTAGCACTGAAGATGTTACCTAGCTGGGTAATGAAACATCTGCAATAAAACAACCAAGTTCAGAGAGCACTAAGGATTCTACAATATAATAAATCTTCTACTTCATTTGTGGCAACAATATCATCTGATGATAAATGGCTCCTGAGGGGAAAGAAACAGGAAAATTCTGCTGGTCTGCTTAGTATTTTCAACCATAAATGTGATTCTAATTTAAACATTTTTGTTGAGTGCATACATACAACATGATAATGGAAATGCAAATTTTCTATTGCTCTTAAAACTAAACTAGGCTCTTTTTTACTGTCATCACATTAATTATCTTGGTATCTGATTCTGTATTACTGATGTTCCTCTTCAGAATATATATCCCAGCTCTTCTTATTTCCTTCTCTTCTCCCTTTCTTTCTATCCTGGTCTTTTTTAACTGTCTTTTCTCTGCAAAGTGTTCAAATTTGAGTTGCTTATATATTGTTCCCAAAAGTTTGTATTTTTGAGCTACTGTTCATTAATTGCCATTATTCAGTTTTCACCATAGTTCACCAATATCTAATCTTTGAAACATACTGTAAATAAGAAGAATTCATGAATTTTCCAAGCACAGGGTAAAGGATACATAAAATTGTAAGCACATATTTGCAAAAAGTGACAAGCAATTGAGACTCATCTCTCCAGGTTCTGTGAAGATTTAGTTTCTGCAAAATTTGTAATTTTATTGGACCTTTTATGATCCAATATGTCACCCATAGGAGTTTAGTGGATGGAGAGAAAAATAATAAAATATGTGTGCTGCACTATCACAGTATTTAAAGGGTAGAATTTGCATTGTGAGTCATGATGCACATTTCCTCTTTTTGTTAAAATCTTTACTGTTGTGATGACCCCCGTGTTCCAGTCTTTTTCTGTAGGAGATATCTTGCTTGGTTTAAGATCATCTAGTCACTAGCTAATCACCAGCTTACAAAGAATTAAAACACATCATAAAATAAAAGAAGAAAAACAGAAATAGTAAACAACTTGTTGTAAATAAGTGTCATTGCTCATTAGGAAACAGTTTCCCAAAAATATCTTGGTCTTCTCAACTTCATTTGGGTCAGGTATTTTTGTGATACCTTTACATTTCATTTATTATAGATGTTCTTGTCAATCAACCCCCTTCCATTACTTTCCTTGCACATTTTCAACTTATGTAAATAAATGCCTCATTTATTTTTCTACAGATATATTATTAGTTTTTTTTAAAAAAAATACTTATTGAAAAGAACACATTCTGTCCTAGTTTAGTATTTGATGTGCTATTTTTCTGACCCAGATTTTCCCACCTCCATCCATTTGTCTGCCCGTCTCTTTCTTTCTCTTTTTGTATATTCACTCTACTTTATTTGTAGAAAATTTTGCAATGGATGGCATCTTATTCCCTTCCAGAAAATTGCTATTAATTGCTATTATTATAATAGTATTTTTCTCTTCTGGGGATACATAGATGGAAAGTCAAAAAAGCCTGAATAGTACTTTTATCGAGAAATAATGACTAGTCATGTGTTTTGGTTAATAATTTTCCCTCCACTCAATAAACTCAGCATGATGTGATTTTTCTTTTCATGCATCCCAATTTTTATGGGTAACATGATGGCAAGCAATTTCTTCACTGCAAAGAAATAGCATGATTTTTAAATGATGTGATTTTTCTTTCATATTGTGTTTTTTAAAGATATTAGAACAAAAACCGTTAATTTATATTCATGCTGTTTCCTCACTACTACATACCTGCACAGTTATAGTAACTGTGAAACACTGAAATAAATGAATTGTAGTTAATGGATATTGATGATATATAAGGGAAAATTTGGAGGAAGAAGATAAAAAACAGAGCACCAATAGTTAGCTCACAATAATGGGCAAAAGAGATGCTGCCTCTTTCTTTAAAAATTGTTAGGTGTTTGACATCTAATTCAGTACTTTGTCTTAGGTTTCTGTAAAAACAAGTTATCAGAACATTTTTACCCATTTCAAAACTAGCATTTTAATAATAAGGAAATGGATTCAGAAATTTGGGGTGATAACTGAAAGATTAATTTTATTAATTATTTAATTTTATTTCTAATAACTGTTCGTTCTTTATTAGCAGTTTCTGCTACTGTCTTAGTATAACATTTAACATTCTTTAATTACTAGTTTGATTTAGCCATCTTCACCCATACATCTCCACTGTATATATATTGATTTATTTTTCGTTTATGTTCTGCTGTATTCGGACAACATTTTTTCTTATCTTTCCTCCTTATCCTTCCTTTCATGGGTCATCTTAGACATTGGTAAAACTTTCATCCATTTCCTCTTTCTTTGGGGTAGGTCTGTTTTCCATAAATAAATTGTTAATGTTTGTTAAATAAGGTGTCCGTCATGGCTCCTAGATTTTGAAATGCAAGGACTACCAATAATCCCTCTAAGAGATTCTAGTCAACATTTTTTTCAGGAACTAACTATATCAACTCATATATCTCAACTAGTACTTACTCATCTTTAAAGTACAAAGTTGTCATGGAGATTTTTGGTTAGGTAAATTGGTATATGTTGCAATGTACTGAATTGATATAGTTTCTGAAAAGCACAATGTTGACTAAAATCTCCATGGTAACTTTGTATTTTAAAGACGCATAAATACTTGATTACCAATGAAATCGACAATGTGTAATGATGGAGGGGAATGGAAAATGGATTAAAGCAGGTTATATTAATCTAGATAGCTGTTTGGAAGATTTTGTGTATGTAAAAAGAAGCTCTTTCTCTGTATCATTCTAGCGATCACCTTTAAAACTATGCCAAACTTTCGAATATGTTTTCTATCTACAGTACAATTGATTTTTTTTTCTTTGTGAAGAAAAAAGATAATCACAGATGCATTATCATTATGAGGTAATAACCAATAAAGTGTCGATCAAGAAACATGGAGCGACTAAAAAGTTTTTGTCAAATTTTTTCATTTATTTATTTTTTTCAAATCTTCTTGCCAATGGCCAAGATCTGTAAGGCAAACCTGGAAGTGACTCTTGTTAATTCAAATAGAATTTACACAAATACAAGGATTCTGAATTATTAGGATGATTTGTATTTTTCTCATTGATTTTTGAAGGCTGTATTATGATGAGCAGAGAAGGAAAGGGAGATTTTTCTTCTGAGGACCACGTCAGGAACTAGATGTCTATCCTAGCCATTTTTCCCCTTCTTTCCTCATTAGTCACACTGTATGCAACAACCAGCAGCAGCCAAGAATTTTTGCTAAGGAGCCAGAAATCCACTCATTTAGGTTTTCATTGCTTCATAGCAGCTAATCAGTTCTGCTCAAGAAGACTGTACTAACCAGATTATTGTGTGTGGATTGCCGAATGTTTTCTGAGTTCTGCCACTGCGTGCATTCACCTGTATACAAAAATATCCATAATGGATGACATTGGGAGATGTTTTTAAATATTAACTCACAACATTTGGATGATTACTTATTAACAAAAATTACAACGGAATCAGACATACACTGTTCATTGTCCAATGCACTGTATTTTCCATACAAATGTCATAAAATGTTTAGGCAATCTGCACAGAGATTAAAGAAACACCAGTCCCCTTAAGGATGTGTGAGTTTGTACATCTTGCCTGGGAATGGAGGCATAGGTTGTTGCCTGCCAACAGGGCAAATTAAACCAGATGCCTGCTTTCTAATTGCTCTCATATTCCTATCGTAATTGGCAATCAGTGAGAAACCTGGCATGTGTCAGCCGTATGAATGTCTTTTGCTCCAGACAGGATATTCAAAAGCCATCCCGAGTTGTTGTTGTTTTCCCTCTGGCTTCCTTTTCTTCAAAAGTGCCCAAGTGAATGCCTTACTCTGCCAGAGGACATTATCGATTCTGTGGCAGGTCTGGCATTCTTGTTTCTTCTTCTCAGATAGCATATTGCACTCCAGGTAGGTTGGAGCTACCATTGATCTTGCTGCCACCAGCGTGCCAGCAAAAGAGGCACAGAGTCTGCTTCAGCAGCTCTTTTGATGACAGAATCTTTGGGCCTGCACAAGAAAATGAATAAAATGGAAATTTATAAGCTATAGCTGGAGCCACTTCAGGAAATCCAGTGATATGAAAAATCACACCAAAGGTTTACTGAAATAACTCCAGCTTTTGTCCCTTTTCTTCATAATTTGCTATGAACTGACCCCCTTTTTGCCACATTGTTCCTATTAAGACTCATAATGACAAAAATAAAAATATAAATGCCACTTTCACTTGTATTTATTGAATTATACATTTCTTCATTTCATTTACTTTAATCCACGTGCTTTCCTCCTTCTTCCCTCCCTCACTCCCTCCCTTCCTTCCTTCCTTCCTTCTTTCCTTCCTTCCTTCATTTCTCATCATCTTTAAAATTCACTCTTAGTAAAGGTAAAGGTATAGGTAAATGTAAATGTTACTCCAGTTCAGTTGTTTCCAACTGTAGGTGTGTGTGTGTGTGTGTGTGCTCATATCAATTTCTTAGCTGAGGGAGCCAGTGTTGTCCAAAGACAATTCCCATGATCATGTGGCCAGCATAACTATACACCAAGGCACTTGGAATGCTATTCTTCCCTCTGAAGTGGTACCTATTTATCTAGTTGCATTCACATGCTTTCTAACTTTTGCTTTCAGTATGATTTAAAATTATCTTAGAATTTGTCTTGTCAATCATATTGACCTATACCAAGTCCACTTGGATAACCAAGCTTGGTTTAGTGACTAGGGGAATTAAATATAGTTTATAGTTAATTGCAACACTGGGAATAAATGTTATCCATAGTGGGTGTTGATGGTGACTTTCTGGTACATTTGGTTTAATTCATCTAACTCCTCTTGTAGTTATGTACAACATTCTATGTACATCCCTTTCTCCAGAAAGTCTGGTATTCATTAACTCGATGTGGCTTTGACACATATGTTTATATTGTAGAGCTTTGTCAACCACTTGCTGGAGGTACAGTTAGGGGATAGGAAGACCACATTGTAATGTTAGAAAGGATTTTGGAAGAGTCAAAATGGCCAACTGCATTTTCATCAAGATGATTAACCCCTCATCTTCTGGATTTCTAAACTCATTCAAACTGCTGTTTAACATTTTCTTTGCAAACAGCAACTGTCTGGAGCGCTTGTGGATGATCTCAGATCTTTTCTTTGTCAGGAGTGGTTTAACAAAGAGCCAGCCTACTTGTCAGTACTTCATCCTGCCATGCCATTAGTTCTGCTTTTAGAAGAGTTGTTGTCACTTTGTCATTTCTTTTCTAAAAATCCATCCTACATCTTTATTTTCACAATTTGTGCAACAAGCATATTTCTATAAGCCACTTCATATCCACTTTTAACAACTTGATATTGCTGAAAATATTCCCAAACATCATTGGGAACACATACCTAGCAGTTGCACCAAGCAACAGAATTTACTTTCAAACTGTTGGCTTGTGCAAATTTGTCACAATCCCATTCTCAGATTGGTTGATAAAGATATAGCTGTTCATACATTTTTGTGAAAGTTAAGGAGATTTCTAAAGGTCTGCAGTTGAGCAAAAGCAAATATCTGTGCTGAATAAAACAAGAAACAACAACAACCCAGGGATAGAGAGAGAAAAAGGGAGAGAAGAAAAACTCACTCGTAATCAAATACGATGATCCTTGATTAACACTGATAAAATGCAATTTATGCCAGGATAACTTTCATTACAGCAGGGCATGAGAGTTGGCAAACAACATTTTTTTGTAATTTAGTATTCATGAAAACAAGATTGCAGTATTTAGAGCTCTTTGTGTCATAAACTTTTCAAGACTGCAATAAATCCCAGAATCCTTTTACTTGAGCTTGCTGAAGCAAAAGTGTTCTTTTTAAAACTTTCCTATTTTAATGGTGCTATAGTTTATGGGCTGTCATGTTTTTGAATACAAACTGTGTTAAATATATTTCAGGAATGCAAAAATAAAGAAAAATTCATACCCCTGGCAATTGGGCATTTATTGTGTGTGAAATCCCTAAACATTTCTGGAATCCAAGACATTTTCTTGTTAAATCCAAATTTTGAGACATGACAGACATGAAAAAATCCACAGGATGCTTGTGAATATTTCAATAAAATTATCTTTAAATAGCCAGCATAGTTCTCTCTCTCTCTCTCTCTCTCTTTCTCTCTCTCTCCCTCCCTCTCTCCCTCCCTCTCTCTCTTTCTCTCTCCCTCACACCCACCCACCCACTATGATTTAGGTCTGTTTTATCACTGTTCATACTAAGAGCTTTTTAAAAATATTTTTGATAGGAAAGAAGTTGAAATGAATGAAGCATTTATTTGTTGATAATCCCAGACATGTTATCAATTTACATCCTTCTCCTTTTCTCTCTGTCTCATTTTTACTATATTAAATAAAGTAAAAAAGAGTAATCCATACATAGATACCATTATTTCCAATATCTGTTTTGAGTTACAACCAAATTATTTTTTGAAACTTCACAATTTAAAATTTGTGAATGTTAACTCCCTGAATTCCCATGCTGGATGGAGTTGAATCATTTTAAAGTTTCTAAATTTAAAAACCACTATGTTAGATTGATAGTCTGATTTATTAGTCTCTATAGCCAGGCATAATTTAGATAGAAGACTGAGGTAAGTAGAACATTACAAGTATAGAATGCTGCTGGAAGGAAAATTCATCTGGTTCACTTCCAAGCTTAGAGAAAGGCACTGGAAACAAAATGGAGACTGGAGGCTGATTGGAAAGAAAGGTTCTCTTTATTGATGAAGCAGAACCACCAACCACATGTGATTCTGAGCAGCTGACAAAATGGAGTTGAAAGTGGGTGGGTTTTATATCTTTTTGGGCTTTGTATTTGAGCTTCCTGTTCCTATGCAAGAACATGTCTGTTAAGTTTGGGAAAAGAGAGGCTGAACCAGAGCATGAGTGCAACAATACTTTATTATAACAATAAAGGGCTGACCGTGCTTGCCAAGCCGGGAACTGGCTCGCAGCGATCAGCGACTGGTTGGACCCCGCAGCCTGCTTTTATAGCTGGCTGCTGGGGAGAACCAACCAATGAGTGAAGGGGAAGAACGCCCCCGCAAAGTGAATGGACCTGAGTGAGAACTCCTAGGGTTCTCAGAACATAACACCCCTTCCCCCCAGATGCGAACACGCATAGTCTTTGAGGTAGGCAGGAGGTTTATGCTGGCGCCCGGAACGGCGCAGCTCTGGAACGCTGTCTGTCCGTTCAGGGTCTGCCTGGGAAGGCAGAGTTGGTAAAGTGTCACCAACGTGCCCCTCGGTTCGGGCAGGTCCGGGACTCGTAGGGTTGGTCACTGGGGACGTGCTCCCGTAGACTGGATCGGACTGGTCAGCCTTCTGGGCGCCGCAGTCCATGTTCGGGCTTTCTGGAATGGCTGCCGGTGTAAACTGGTCGCCGGGAAGGATGTGGATGTGGGGTTGATGTTGAGGCCTCCCTTCGTTTTGTAATTCTGGGTCCCTGCTAGCGAGGGTGCTGAGACGCTTACGCAGCTGGTCCAGGTGCCTTCTCCAGACACGACCGTCCTCCAGTCTGACTCGATACGACCTGGGTCCGGTGATGGCCACGATCTCGCCCGGGATCCACAGGGGGTCTCCAGCGAAGTTCCTCGCGAATACTGGCTCCTGTAAGATAAAATGTCTAACCCCCGATGTGGAAGCGAGGGGAGAGTCAGGGCAGTATTGAGGGTGCAGTCTGTCCAATACAGTCCTCAGGCGCCTGCCCATCAGGAGCTCAGCTGGGGACTTATTGGTGACTGAACATGGAGTTGAGTGCTGGCTCATCAGGAAACGCGCGAGTTTGTGGTGCCAATCATCCCTGCTGAACCTCGCCAGGGCTTCTTTAGTGGTCCTGACGGCCCTTTCAGCCAATCCGTTACTGGCAGGATGAAATGGGGCTGTGAAAATGTGGCGGATACCCAGGTTGGCAGCAAAACGGCTGAACTCGGTTGATGCGAACTGTGGGCCATTGTCGGAGACAATGGAGTCGGGTAGCCCGTGTGTTACAAACAGGCGAGTTAATACTTTGGTAATTGCTTGTGTGGTGGTCGTGGATAGCTGTGCTACATCAATCCATTTAGAATAGGAGTCCACGACTACTAGGAACATTTTCCCATGCAAAGGGCCGGCCAGGTCGATGTGAATTCTGGACCACGGAGCGCTGGCGCTCTCCCATTTAGTAGGGGTGGCAATAGGAGGAGCAGGACGGGATTCCTGGCAAATGTTGCAGGAACTTACCCATCTGACGACGTCCTCATCGAGGCCCGGCCACCATACGTAGCTGCGTGCTAATGCCTTCATTCTAACGATGCCAGGGTGTCCCTCGTGCAACACCTCCAGAACTCGGGTACGCAGTGAGGTCGGGATGACCACTCGAGTGCCCCACAGTAGACAGCCCTGCAAACTGGACAATTCCTGCATGCGGGTCTTGAAAGGTGTGAATTTGTTTTCAACATTACAACCCGGCCACCCCCTCCTCACCCAGTCGAGCACCTGGGCGAGCGTTTTGTCTGCCTTGGTTTTAGCGGCAATGTCAAGGGCAGTGATGGGGAGGTCCAGTTGGGTGACCTCAAAAATAGCGTGGACAGGAGCAGGGTCTTCAGCTGGAGCCGGCAAGGGACAGCGGCTGAGAGCGTCAGCGTGGGACAATGTTTTACCTGGGCGGTGTATGAGTCTGTAGGAGTAGGCTGCAAGGAAGAGGGTCCATCTTGTCATTCTAGGAGAAAGGACCTGAGGGGTCTGTTTGTCCCCAGCTAGTAGACCCAGGAGGGGCTTGTGGTCCGTGACCAGCTCGAAAAAATGGCCAAAGAGAAACTCGTGAAATTTTTTCACTGCTGCAACAGCTGCTAGAGCTTCCTTATCGATCTGGCTGTAATTGCGCTCTGTTGTAGAGAGCGTCCTGGAGAAAAAAGCAATGGGAGCCTCGGCGCCATTGGGAAGCCTGTGACTTAATACTGCCCCGATTCCAAAGGGAGATGCGTCTGCTACCAGCACTAATGGAAGGTTGGGGTCGAATTGAATAAGTACCGCCTCTGACGTGAGTAGTGATTTGATGGCGTGAAAAGCAGCGTCTTCTTTGTGCCCCCAGTGCCAAGGTGATTTTTTATCCAGTAATCTGTGTAGGGGTTCAGCTACTGATGCTTTATGGGGCAAGAAGGAGGCGTAAAAGTTCAATAGCCCCAAGAAGGCCTGTAGTTCAGTTTTGGAGGTCGGAGTGGGTGCCTCGTGAATTGCCTTAACCTTGGACTCCAGGGGGTGAATGCCTGAGGCGTCAATTTTATAACCCAGAAAGTCCACCTGTCTAGTGGCAATGGCGCATTTTTCTTTTTTCAATTTGAGGCCATGCTGTCTGAACCTCTCTAACACTGCTCTGACTCTCTGGAAGAGTTGGGGTCTGTCCCTGGCCGAGACTAAGATGTCGTCGAAGTAGGGTACTACACCAGGGAGGCCCTGCAAAATCCGCTCCATGAGGGATTGAAAAATACCTGGGGCAACACTTACGCCAAATTGGAGACGCTTGCATCGGAAAGCACCCCTGTGAGTGACAATGGTCTGGAGTTCCGCTGTTTGGTTGTCAACAGGGAACTGTTGATACGCTTGAGACATGTCCAATTTGGCAAAAATGCTGCCGGGTTCAAAAGTGTGTAATAAATGCTGAATGACGGGCACTGGGTAAGCGCTGACTTGTAGAAACTTATTGATTGTGGTCTTGTAGTCCGAGCAAATTCTCAGGCTACCGTCTTTTTTGAGGGGTGTGACAATGGGCGTCTCCCATTTGGCGAAATCTGTTGGCTCAATGACCCCTTGCTTTAACAGTTTATCCAATTCTGCATCTAGTTTTGGCCGAATAGCGAATGGGACCCTCCGCGGTTTTAGTCTGATTGGGACTGCCTGGGGGTCGACTGAGAATGAGATAGGGGTACCGTTATAACACCCCAGCTCATCGCTGAATACATCTGAGTAATCAGCGAATAAGGAGTCAGTGTCAGAGGTTGAGACAGCATGGACTCCTGTTAGCCCTAGGCCGAGATGGGGAAACCAATCAAGCCCCAATAAAGTAGGGAGATTGCCGTTAACTACCACTAGAGGTAGGTGACCTTTAAAAGCTCTAAAATTGACAAGGAACTTGCCTCTGCCGATTACAGGAATGGTCCTCCCCTGGTAGTCCTTCAGGCTAAACTGGCACTTCTGGAGCCGGCTAGTTGATAGGCTGGGCTGGAGCCTCTTGAGGGTGTTCCACGAGATAATTGAGAGCGCTGACCCTGTGTCAACCTCCATGCGGCACGGTTTACCTTCTAAGTAAACGGAGAGAGAGATTTTACTAACAGTGTGGCAAGTGTGCTTGGCATGGTGGTGAGTGCGACAGTTCAATACTTGCCTCTGCGGTCCAGAGTGTGAGAAGGGGGGGTGCCTTTGTGCTGAGTTTTGAGGGGCTTGGCAGACTCTCACGATGTGCCCCCTTTTATGGCAGTTATTGCAGGTGGCTCCTTTGAACTTGCAGGTGGCCCTCAGATGAGATCCACCACAGGCTAGGCACAGGGTGATGTGCTTGGGCGGACCGATGTTTTCTTGTTTGGCTCCTACCTGCGGCCGTCTGGCGTTGGAGAGGCGGTGGACGTCGTTTTCATCACTAGGGGCTTCCTCTGCTACCACCTCCTCGGAGTGGACTGGAACTGTCGTTAGCTTTGCAGTCGGGCCATGGATTTCGGTGGCTGAGTGCGCTGCCAGTTCTGCTGCCAAGGCCTCCTCGATGGCTTGCGCTAGGTTGAGGTCCTTTTTAGTGAGAAGGCGCCTCTGAAGGTGGAGGTCCTTGACCCCGCAGACTAGTTGATCGAGGAGCATGTCCTCCAGGTAGGTTCCAAACCCACAATGCAGTGCTGCTGTTCTGAGGGCGGCCATGTACTGATTGATGGTCTCCTTGTCCGATTGCTTCCTCATACGGAAGGTGAATCTCCTGGCAATCTGTGAGGGCCTGGGAGAATAGTGGTTAGTGAGGATTTCAAGTAGTTCAGACCAAGGAACATTTTTCAACTCACGTGGAGCCACGAGGGCTGTGGCAGTATCGAAAACGATGGCTCCACAGTAGATCAGGAAATACAATTTTTTCCGATGCTCCCCAGCATCAGCCAGCCCGATTGCATCGATATAATGGTTGAAGCGGTTCTTGTATGATTCCCACTTCTCCTCATCCGGTTTGAATGCTGGGAAGACTGGATTGGAATTCATGGTGATGGGACCGGTGGAACAACCTGTGGACAAAATCTCTCTGGGGCAGCGGCAAAAGGTTCTAGTGCCTGTGGCAGGCAAGTGATTTCAGCTCTGGAGAGGCTTTTCGCAATCCCCTCTCTCTCTCTGGGCTAGCACACAGTTTGGCTATCAGCCGTTGGCAGCGTTTGAATTCGCGCCTGTGTGGGCATCAGTGACTTGACTACAGCACCGCGCTGTACCTTTTAGGTTTGAAATTCAAATGACAGCCGTTTGAATTTCGCGCCTAAACAAACGAGCGGCTGCGGCTCGCAGCGCTTCACTTTCCCTGTAGCTGGGCTAACAAGCGGCTACAGACGCTTCTAACTTTCGATTCTGACCGCTCTCTCTGGCTGCGGATCAGTGTTCGCTTCTTTAGTGCTTGCTGACCGCTTTCTCTGTCAGCGGATCAGCGTTCGCTCTTTTTGCTTGCTGACCGCTCTATCTGGCTGCGGATCAGCGTTGCTCTTATCGCCGGCCGATCGCTCTCTCTCTGGCTGCGTATCGGCGGCTAGTGACTCAGCGGTTGCATGGTGCTTCTGGTAACCATCCCATCCTCGTCGCCAGTGTTAAGTTTGGGAAAAGAGAGGCTGAACCAGAGCATGAGTGCAACAATACTTTATTATAACAATAAAGGGCTGACCGTGCTTGCCAAGCCGGGAACTGGCTCGCAGCGATCAGCGACTGGTTGGACCCTGCAGCCTGCTTTTATAGCTGGCTGCTGGGGAGAACCAACCAATGAGTGAAGGGGAAGAACGCCCCCGCAAAGTGAATGGACCTGAGTGAGAACTCCTAGGGTTCTCAGAACATAACAATGTCCTTTAATATTCTATTGGCTGTTATCAGATTCCTATGGGGTCATGGCTTGCTCTATAAGCAAAAAGGGAAATGCAAATCTTAGGTGCTTGTCTGAGCTAATTTTGTCAACCCTTTGTTTGTTGCTTATCTGAGTTTCTGTCTTGACCCAGTCTTTCTGAATGGATTACCAAATTTGCATTTCTAAAAGCTGGCCTCCTCAGTTTCTGCTCGGAGCGGGGAAACTGAAGCTGATTTCTGCCTCCCTTTATAAATATAAATATATATCCTTCAGGGGAAATGTTTTATACTGCCTCTTTAATATTTCCCAAAATATTTCATTCTTTGGGCAGGGGGAAGAGGGGGGATTAACTCAGATCCACTTTCAGATGTATGCAAGAAAACTGAGAGTCTTTGAAAACCATCATGGCAAGACAGGCTGTTTTAAAGGAACAATTTATAGATTTGATTTCTGGGTTGCTGTGTTTCAACTTGAGTCTTCTCTCTCTCTAGAGTAAGAAAGATTTCTTTGGTTCCCCCCACAAATCCTAAGAAGTATACATCCCACAGCACAGCACTCAGCCTTCTAGCCAGTTTACAAACTGTGAGAAGTAATTGGCATTTTCTCTCATCTTTGGCTTTTTTTTTTCCTGCTCACACAATGCTCTGGGCTGCAGCCACCCATACTGTTATTTTCTATGAAGGCCTATGAGCTACAATTTCATATTTTGGTTGCTGCTTACAAGTTTCCTAGTTTACTTTTAAAAATTAAAATGGAGAGGTAGCATAGTTATTGATATATCTCAAAGTTTTCAGTGTCACTTGTCTGGGTTCAGTTCCAATTGGGGAAGAAAGACACTGAAAACATGGTAACTGCTTGGAAAGAAGGTTTAATGGTGGACAGGACCACATGGCTTGGAGATCCTGTGTTGAAAAAGGTGAAGATGCTGAGAGTCCCTGGGTTTTATGCCCTCTGTTGGGCTTTGAATTTCAGATTGTGTTCTGATTGGTTGTCAGACTCCCATGGGGCCCTATGCAGGGGTAAGTTGGTAGGTTGTCTTTTAAGCCCCAGGTTTGGTTGAGCCTTGCTTGGTGATGATATAATGAAAGCTCTTTGGGATTCCTGGTATGGATCTGCCTGAAGGAGGTAGATCTTTGTTATGTAGAATAGACTGGCCCAGGGCTTAATGGCCCATTAGCAAAGATGGGGGGGGGGCTGAGTTTCTGAGTTTCTACTTCTCTTTTAGGGGAAATATTCTGCCTTTTTAATATGTACTAAAATATTTCTGTAGGAGAGGGGTGGGTTTTAACTTCCAATATAAGGTAACCCATTTACAAAATGAATCAGTCCCATGTATATATAATAAGCAAGTTACAGATGGGAGACCGAATCATTCTGGATTTATTTTATCACTTTATTTTTTAACATTTGTTTCTTTTCCTTTTTCTGTTCTCTTTTCCTCCTCTTCCTTCTCCTGTTTCAGCAAAGCATTTGGACTCCTTGCTGGATGTTTTTCTGCTGGCCATGCCCAACATCACAACTGTTTTATAGAAATGCTTCCAACTGTTCCAATCTCTTTATTTATAGTTCTTTAAAAAAAATGTACAGGCCCCCCTTTTTTTTTTGTACTGGCAAAAAGCCTTGTTTTACCTCACATACTTGCACCTGAGCTCAAAGCAAACATTTTTGCATTCCACTCTTTTGGCTAAGATCAAATATAACATTTATTTTTGCCAAGTTGTAAAATCATAGTCATGCAAAATTTCATCTTCACAGGTCACATGAAATTTTAAATGCACCTGAAGAATGCCTGCAGCCAGGAAGTTTAAATTCATAGCAACCAGACGGGTTTGGCTTGGTTTTTGCCAACCACCAAGCAAATGAATATCATATCTCTGCGGAAAATATGGATGGGGAGGCTGCAGCAATTTTCCTTGTTTGTTTTGTATGAAAGGAATTCTGGTATTGAAGGACCTGTAACAACTTCAAAAACTGGAGGTGGGCTGGATTACATCTTTACATTTTACCTATGGATCAGCTGAAGATGAGGACTGTTTGTTTCATAGAATATCTTGCATATTCTTTGTGTTTTGAACTCAGGACAAAATTGAAGATAATCATAAAATGACTGAAAACATTTTGTGCAGGATTTGAGAGTGGAAATGATGGTACATTGCTATGTTTTAGAAGATAATCCAACGATTTTAAGAATATATTAAGAGCTCTGGTGGACCAAGCCATTTGATCAAACATTGAAATGCAGATAAATTAAAATTTATAACAAGAATGTATAATTATTTATTGGAAGTGGAACTAGAAGAAGTAATAGTAAAGGGATCAATGATTGCCTGGGCAAAAAACATAGGTCACAATATAAATTTAGAGGATTGGGAAAAATGTGGATTAGTAACTATAAATTGACATTGTCAACAGCATTTAAAGAAAATCAGTTTTGAGATGTCAACTAGCTCCAGCAAGACTGGCTAAAATGTATTCAAATACAAAAGCAGAATGTTGGAAGTTAAACACAAAGAAGGAACTTTTTTCCATATGTGGTGGCAATGCCCAGAAGTTAAAAAATGTTGAATGAGGACACAAAGATGGCTATTAGAAATTACAGAACATAAATTAGAACTCAAACCAGAAATATTTTTACTAGGAATAATAAAGGGAAAATATAGCAAGGTCATCTGATACATCATTATACATATAATAATGGCAGTGAGAATAGCTTTCGCACAGGGATGGAAAAAAGGAAAGATACCATCTGAAGAAGATCTGATACAAAAAAATAATGGACTGTGCAGAAATGGATAAATTCACAGTGGAACTAAAAGGCAAAGATGATTCGAACTATTACGCGATTTGGGATAGGTGGTACAAATGGGTGGAAGATAGAAATAAGAATTGATGTTTAGGTATAAAAGGAGATATATGTACTAACAACAACACAAATGCTGTTAATGTAAATAGAGATTTGTAATTTTGTTTTTTAAAAAAATAAAAAAGAAATGCAGATGAATTGCAGATATGGCCCCCTACAAACGACCTGAACATTATAAAATGTTTAATATCAAAATGCTTATGTTTTGATAATAGCTCAAAACTAAAGAACAGTTAAAGTATAAGGTAGAATCCAGAGCTTAAATTTGATTTTAAAGAAATGATTGTATAAAAAGATGTAGTAGATGTTGGAATTTTTACTTTAGATCACTTACTGGATGATAAAGATGGGTTTCCATTATTTTCTATGAAAAAGGATAAATGCCATTTGTCTTAGGCTATCCAGGACAGTATTTATAACTAAAAGGACCAAAATCATTAGAAATGATTAAATCTTATATTTAAATTTAGATTAAATCTAAAAATTAAACTCAAAAGTCTAGAATTATTTTAGGTAAATATTGAGTAAGAGCACATCAATTTGATATTAAAACTTTAAAGACTTAAAGAAAAAAATGGAAATCCCATTTTTTTCAACAATGAGAAGTTATATTCTATGTGTGTCAAAACTTTCAATGTATGTATATATCATACATGATTTATTAACACACACATACATGATTTATTAACGCCTATCGCATTTGGATGGAAAAAGAATGAGTAAATTATTGTATCACTTCAGATGTAATAATAATATTTCATTACAACACTTCTTTATGTAATAGCCTTAAGGTATCTTTATTCTGAGTATAAGTAATTGCAAGTATTAATTTTCTTTGCAAGAAGGTTTAATATTTTAGGTATTTTTATTTTGAATTATATGCCTGTTACATAAAAATGACAGCTGGCAACAGAAAAGGATTTTCTGTTCTTTTATTGCTTAGAGACTAGTTATTCAATACTGGAAATATAAATGTCTGCCCTCAATACTCAGTGGATTAAAGACCTAAAGTTACATGCAACTTATGAACAACTTGCAGGTGTAGATTATATATGGGCAATTGTAATGAAATACCATATTTATTGAAAAGGCTGTGATACATATGATATACATAAAACTGAAGGAAGCTAGGTTGGAAGAAAATGAGCCTGGTTTTGAAATTGGAAGACAAACCATCAACAACCTGATGACATTATTTTTGCAGCCGAAAATGCAAATTATCTGGAAGCTCTAGTAATGAAAATCACAGAGCAGAGTGAAAAAAACTAGGACTAAATTAAACATAAAGAAGTTCAAAATAATGACAGTAACTACAGCAACAGCCTTTTGATTAACAGTGAAGATATTAAAATGGTGGGTCACGTCTGCTTTTTAGAATAAATGCTTAATAATACAGGTACCAGCAGTCACAGTGTTCAGGTGGTTTGATATTTCTATACCTACAAGAATGATTTTTCCTGTAGCACTCTATGAAAGTAAAAGATTGACTTGGAAGATGCGGGATGGAAATGTGAAGACCCAGTTTTCTTCAGATGTCTAACCTGTGTTCTCGACAAGTTTAAGATATACGGACAGCAACTCCCAGAATTCCCCAGCCAGTAGAATTCTGGAAGTTGCAGTCGATGCATCTTAAAGTTGTCAAGACTGGTCTAGATTGCTAGGAAAAGTGGAAGGAGACAAGAAAAGATAATCTGGCAGCAAGATGGATTATATTGGCCATGATCATATCATTGGAAGAGCTGAAGATTCTGGATAGGGACAGATCAGGCTGTTTCTATCTATCTAGCGCCACCATGATAGCACTGAATTAATCAATCCATATAGAGAGGCGAAAGAATGCAACCAAAATAATACATGGGTATGTATATAGACAGTGAGAGAAACAGATAGTCAGAATTGATCAATGGTATCTATTTTTAAGGGGCATGGAAATTACAAAATATACCAACAAAGTGCAAAAAGTGCTAGTGTTTATGTGCAGAGTCATTCTTACTGCACTTTTGATCTCATCTCTACAAACTTTATGCTATGGAATAGGGTGGGAAACATATAAGTTTTATTTTTATTTATTTATTTATTTATTTTTGTCAATTGCTTACAAGATAATAGGTATAAGTAAAAACATAGTTATGAATACATGGATACATATAAGAAAAATAAAAAAAATAAAAGAAACAATAGGACAGGGATGGTAGGCACGTTGGTGCGCTTATACATGCCCCCTGCGCTTATGCACATTTAATTACTTTATTTAATTAATATAATAAATAAAAATTACCCTAGAAACAAAACAGAGTCAAATAAATATATGACAAGGGGATTTTTTGCCTACTTTACATACTTAACTTGATGTGAGGTGTCAACTTGAAGTGATAGGAATATGGTGGGGGGAAAAATCTTAAAATGAAAGTCCCAAAGGTGTTTTTTCAAAAGGCAACTGGACTTGCTTTGTTTTTTGCTTGAAGACATTTTGCTTCTCGTTAAAGATGCTTCTTCAGTTCACCAGAATATGAAGAACTGAAGAAGCTTCTTGGATGAGAAGCAAAACTTCTTCAAGCCAAAACAAAAACAGTCCAGTTGCCTTTTGAAAAAGCACTTTGGGACAACCATGACCTGGATGACTGAGCATCACTATAGGTACTTTATTTAAAAATAAAGACCACTGGGAAGTATTCCCTGCCAGTTTTTAAAGATGAGAAATCTTTAAATCCTGGCAAAAGGACTGAGGGTAGATGAGATATTTGGAAATTACATGTCACAATGATCTATCCCTCAGAAAGATTTGGAAAGGCCTTTTTGGCATCTGATAGGATGTTAATTACTGTGCTAACATCATCTGCCTCACTCATGGCCAATTATAACTTACCAGCATTCAAAAGAGAAATAACCACCAAGCAGTTTCAGTATTAGCATTAGGGATGCAAAGGAAATTTGCTATGGTTTTCAGTGAGAGCAAAATTACACAATTTGCTAAATGGATGCCATAATGATATAAACCTACAACAGAAGAACATATTGCTATTCTTCATTCAAGCATTCTCACAAAGCACTTTTCCCACTAGCAATTTGTAGCAATTTCTAGAGTGATCCAGGCATCATTAAGTCAAAATAATCCAACCAACCAATCCCAAAAGAAAATTGAGAATAAGTGATATAAAAAGATTTTATATCGTTGTAATAATTTTAAATTACTATTGTGAAAATAGCTAAAACTCATGTAGGGTTTTTTTCAAAAATTGTATACAGACATATATTAACTATAGATCTATCTTTTGGGGTGGGTGTTCAGTTGTGTTTAAAAAGCTTGAAGATTGTAAATTGCAATGAATGTGGCTTTTGTAAGAATTACTTTTGTGTTTATATGCACACACACACACAAACGGGAATAGAAAAATGGGAAACTGACTCAAAGTTTTCACTGGCCTAACACATCCCTAATTACTAACATCACGCAAGCTGTTATTTTTATTGAACATCATGATGCCATCTTTCTAAACACCCTCCAAAATAGAGCAATTCAGTGGAGCAGCAGAGTTTGCAACTGGCACCTGTGTGCAGGCCAGCTGGGAGAAATTGGCAGCAGATGTGCATTATGTGGGATCAGAGCTGGATTAGTTATTTAAGATGATAACTCCTTCTCCATCCCACTTCGCTTGAAGTATGACATGAATTGGCTGCATGTGGTTGAATTTTGATTTCATTTTCCCAAGTCTCTAGGCATTAATACATTCTTTTACCTGCTTTGTACTAGAGGGTTACTAAATAAGTGGCATTTGGTGTGGATGTTTCTGAGCAGAGGAAGCTAGAAAACAAAGTTGTATTTGTGGTTTGGGTGATTAGCTAGGATAGATTATATATATATATATATATATATATATATATATAGATGTAATTTTAGAGAAAGAAGTATTTTTAAAGCTGTAGAGAAGATTAAAAGTCATTTCTTTGTCTCTTTTCTTTCTTTTTCTATTTTACTGTGACTCTTTTTCTTTCTGGACCTTTCCTGTTTTGTTTCATTTTTGCTTTTTTCTGTTTTCTATTTTGTTCTATTTTAGTTTTATCTCATTCTTGTGTTCAACCATTTATATGTGCACAGAGAGTGACAGAGTGCTCATTATAGAGGGTCACCACCCACTTGGCTACCTCTCCCCTCAAGACTGTCAACACTGCCACCACCATCGCCCACTGTGATGGGTAGAAGTGGCCATAGCAGTCCAGGTGGCTAATCACCTGGCTTAGAAAAAGAGCCAGGCACTCAGGATCCCCATCGAACGTGGCTTTCAGGGTGGGGCTTCCATGGGAGGTAGATAAGGCCAATATCCCATGAACCAACCAAGTCCCTGTGGACCTTGGTCAGCCTGGCTTTGCCCCAGGACCCCAGGTGCCATTAGGGGTCCTAGCTTGTGGGGTCACATGTTGTGGGGCCCAGTTCTAGGAAACTCCTTCCCCTGCTCTGATGGTCGATATAGCATAATTGTTTCTTCACGGTAATGTAATTTGTTCTATAAAATCAGGAGATAGGTAACTTCTGCTCGACATTCAAGAAAAGAAAGCAGCAATTTGATTGCATAAAGTACAATAGATACTTCTAGCCTTGAACATCTTTGTTTGTCTTGTAAATCTTCAAGTTAACGCCATATAAGATTATTACCACTAGTTTTCAAATAATGTGCATATTCTGAATAAATGCATCCCAATTTAGCACTCAATAAACCTCTAGTGTTTTACTTTGAACAAAAACAAGCACTCCATGCTATAAACAGTATCACTGCTGTTGCTATTATCATAATCATTAGTGACAGTGTTAGTATATGTTCTTCATCCCCAAGTGGCTTAGTAGTTATATTAATATTGCTAATTTGGTTTGATTTTCTCAATGTTTCTTGCCCATTGTGTTTTCTTTTGTTGCAGTCATGACAAAATGAGAAAACCTGTGATGACACCCTGACCACCACCCCCAGCAAATATCCTTGATCCCAGGTGGTCTGACACAAGTACTTAAACCATTTGCATAATAATATTGTCACTCAAGGTTTCATTTGTTCCTGCTTGTCTTCTCTGAGAAAAAACCTATTTACTCTCATTTTCAAGAAAGTTAATCTCCCCAGAATCTCCCAGATGCAAGGAAATCAGAAGACATGAGGCTGGTCCTGAATAGGGCAACACTTTGGGTTAATGTCCCAAAGGTGCTTTTTCAGGAGGCAACCGGACCTTCTTATTTTTTTCTTTTGAAGATGTTTTGCTTCTCATCCAAGAAGCTTCTTCAGCTCTCACAGGAAAGTGGGGAATGGAAGGATTTATATATTTCTTGCAGACAGCTGGTCATTTCCATCCTTTTAGAGGGTCATTGAGGTCCTTTGAGGTTTATCTGTGTCCTCAGGATCACCTGAGTAGTGTTCCTGGTTCCTGTAGGCTGCATTTTTTCCTCTGGAAATCCATTCCTACTCCCACACCATTCAAAGGGTGTCCATCCCAAATTGTGTAGCTAAAAGTCTACAGAGATTCTCAGTCATCCAGGTCATGGTTGTTCCAAAGATGCTTTTTCAGGAGGCAATTGAACTTTCTTGTTTTTTCTTTTGGATGAGAAGCAAAACATCTTCAAAACATTTTCAGACCTTGATGACTGAGAATCTCTACAGACTTTGGTCTAATGTTTTCTCTGGTCTAGTATCTTTGTCCCACAACAGGCAGACAGATGCATTCAGAAAACTCATGAGCACTAATGGATAATATGATCCCCTTCTGTTACTATTTCCTAGCAGTTGCTATTTAAGATAGATTGCCAGTGATTCAGAAAGGAATAAATGGCCTTTAAGATTAGTTTCTGGTTCTCACACCTCTGGTTTCTGTAAAACCTGTCAACTCCCTCCCCTCACGTTATCTGTACCCTCTACATGCCAATTGCCTACATCCTCTCCCCCCCCCCCATGATTAATGGCAAGATGCCAGAGAGGTGCCAAGCTGAATATGGAAGATCTGACAAAAATAGATTCCCTCCCCCACAAGAGGTAAGTGATCAGTCTTCCAGTGACTTTCCTTCTCCTCGTATAATACATTCTTATTTACTAGAATGAGAATCCTCTGTGCAACATCATTTCAATAATCCCTTTTTTTCATAGCTGGTTTCCTCACTCCTGCCTCACAAGACTACTGTTGAACAATGTCCATATATATATATATATATATATATACACACACACACACAGACACAGACACACAGACACACACAGACACACACATATACATATACATATACATATACATATACATATACATATACATATATATATATATATATTTGTTTCCTGAGGTTCTTGCGGGTATTTGTATGTGGATCTTTGGTTGTTCGGGTTTTCTCCCGCGTAAGATTCGAAGTATCTAGGCAACGTTTCGATGAAGTCTCATTCATCATCTTCAGGCTTCTGTCTCCGGCTCTGTGCTTCTCAGAGTGATGTGAGATTGCAGCTGCTTCTTCCTTTTAACTGCTAGTGGGGGTGGGACTTGATTGGGTGGGGGCTTGGCTGTGTTCTGATTGGGTGGGGGTGTGTTCTCATTGGTAGGGGGTTTGGCTGTGTTCTGATTGGTTGGGGGGTTGGCCGTGTTCTGATTGGTTGGAGACGTGTTCTGAGAAGCAAGAGCCGAAGACAGAAGCCTTAAGATGATGAATGAGACTTCATCGAAACGTTGCCTAGATACTTCAAATCTTACGTGGGAGAAAACCCGAACAACCAAAGATCTATCTATCTATCTATCTATCTATCTATCTATCTATCTATCTATCTATCTATATTTCCATGGATGGCATGTATATGCATATCTTAGAAGAACTACATATCACCACACAAACTATCACTTTATTTGCCTCAGTGGATTTTTTCCAACTGGTGTCCAACTTACAACATTATCCTAAGAAATCTACAAATATAGCATTTTTCCCTAAGTATTTGTTTACTTGGAACAGGTCTTTTGGGGAGGAGAAAGTTATTAGCAAGGAACAATTTAATGCTTAGCAATTTGTTTTTCACCATATGCTAGGCTAATTAAAGGATCTTAGAGAAAAATTCACACAAACAAACATATACACCCATGAGAGGGAGGGAGGGAGAAATCTATATAACAGTACTGGAATCTAATGAATTAAATAACTCTCTTTCTTTAAAGGCTTTTTTTTTAAAAAAAATGTATGCCTCTAATGAAATGTAAGAAACTTTGTTGAGCTGTGGCAACTTTGGAATTTTGAGATCATCTCATGGCTCATGACAAGACTTGCTGTTGCTTCGAAGGTGGGTGCTACAGTTCACAAAACAATTCATTACCAGATGACAAATGTTTCTCGTTACCTCTTTTTGTAAAACTCCAAGGGACACTATTAAAACACACACACACATGCACAGACAAGGGGGCAGAATATACAGTACTTCAATCAAGTCATCCCATCAAAGCAGATTCAGGAAGAAAAGGAGATATTTTCTTTGAAGCAGTTAATCAAGTAGCTTCAAAATTCTTTGTTGATTCAGTGGCTTTCCTCTGTTTTGAAGGTTGTTAGAGACAATAAAGCAGAGGTGGTATTCATCAGGGTTTGACCAGTTCTGGAGAACCGATATTGGAAATTTTGAGTAATTCAGAGAACCGGCAAATACCACCTCTGACTAGAGATTTTACAGTATCCTTCCCCTGCCATGACCACCAATCCATGACCACAGAACCAGTAGTAAAAAAAAAAAAATTGAATCCCACCACTGCAATAAAGAATACAAAAATCATCTATATAAACAATAGCCATAGTTGATTAAATAAGATTGGCAACCATAAAAATCAAAACGATAATAAAAATTGAGCTGATTGTGTGATGTGCCATAGTAGTGAAGATAACAAACTATAAGGACTTACAATAAGACATAGAGTGACTGTGACAAAAGAAAGCAAAGATAGTGCCAATAATAATAGGTGCATTGGGTGTAACCACAAAACAATTGGAGCACCACCTGTGCACTGACAAATTCACCTGTAGTCAATTGCAAAAGGCAGCTTTGCTTGGAATAGTTTACATTCTGCAGTAATACCTCTAGTACATCAAACATGTATTTCTCTCAGGTCCTTGGGAAGGTTTCAGTAGGTGGACAAAAATATCAAATCTAGTCTGAATATTTGGATGACTGTGCAACAAATCATATAATATGGAGAATCCTTGCTGAAGGAAGTCAATTAAGGAAAGTTCTTGAAAACAATGAAGGTGAAGGCTGATATAGAACAGAAACAACTGAAAATCAATTTGTTGATTGAAAAAAACAATCCAGTGCATGGACAGTACTTCAAGGATATAGAACAAGACTCTTTAAACTTGGCAAGTTTAAAACTTGTGGACTTCAACTCCCAGAACAGAAACATCCAAATGCCATCTTATTTGGTCTCGAAGACACCAACAAATCAGATGACATCACCAAAGTCATATCATAAGCAATTCTAATACAACAAACATCTCTCCTGAAGATATCATTGAAATAACCAGAGATGGCCATGGGTATAAATACAATGACGGTTCTGTGGCTCCAAGATTTTGTAGAATTGAATGTAAAAATGAGTCCACCAAACGCATATTCATTCATACAATAAATGCCATTGCAAAAACCAATCCCAACCACAAAACACTTCGCTCAAGACCAGACTTATCCATACTGCAAAGAATCTGCTCCCATTAACTCAACGCAGAACTCAAAAACCATCTAGACAATGGAGAAAAGGACCTATATATTGACTACAGAGCTGATTGTATCAAAAGAAAGTCACACAACCCACAACTCCGCATCCAACCCCACCCCATCTAATCCAACATCACTCAAAACTAGGCATGCATGCCCCTAACTACCTCTATTTCAACCACAACTGGCCTTAAATGCAAGCTACTCAATGCAAGAAGCCTTGTAAATAAAATACCTGAATTTATCCTCTTACTAAATACAGCTAAATTCGACATTATATTTGTCTGTGAAACATGGCTCAATGCATCTCTCCCTGACTCCATTACCACAGTAATAGGCTATCATGTTTACCAATTAGATCGTGAAATCTGTAGAGAAGGTGGTGTTGCTATCTTCTGTAAAAAGTCCCTACATCTAAAAAACATCCAAGTTACCCGGGAGCTTGCTATTCCTGAGAACCATCGTCTATAAACTGTCCTTAAATATCACATTTCAGTTTTTACTATGTTACAAACCCCCTGATTATGACATCAAACATGCAAACAAGCAAACATGCAAACAAACACTACTAACATGGGCAGAATCCTGCTCAGATACTTTTATCTTTCTTGGTGACTTCAATTTCCCTCATATTAACTGGAGCCTTAACAAATGTACAACTGAACCCACACATGTATCCTTCTACAATGCAGTAATAAATCTGGGACTAGAACAACTAGTAACCAACAACACTAGACTTAATAACTGCCTTGATCTCATCTTCTGCAATAGTTTGAATTCAATTTACGGAATACAAATTAAAGAACCCTTTTCCAACAGTGACCACAACATGATTGACTTTTGTCTCAACATACGTACACACAAAAATCATCACAATGACGTAATCCTCAATTATAACTTCAAAAAAGGCAACTATGATCTTATAAACAATTATCTCTCATCCCTTGATTGGCAATTTCTATTCTCTGGATGCAATAGTGTATAAGACCATTATAACATATTACAACCTATTTACTTGAAGTCATCAATCTATATGTATCATTAACAACTCCCCAAACCAGAAAAAACAAATTACCCAAAACAATAAGGAAGCTTCAATCCAAAAAGAAATCACTTTGGTGGAAAAACAAATCTGGTCACGTTGCCAACTTCAAAAGCTGATACAAAAATGTATGCCACCAGATAAAAACTGAATGCACCAATTATCACATTAAACAAGAAGAAAACCTTCTACGCACCAATTCCACCCACGCTGTCTACAATTTTATAAACAACAAACTAAAAGACTCAAGGTCCATCCCACCCCTGATAGGACCTAATGGTAAAGACTGCAATGACGACACCATTAAAGCCAACCTCTTTAACACATTCTTTGGCTCAGTATTTGTAAAATATTTGCCCAAACGACGGTAGGTTTAAAATAATACCATTGGTTGCGAGCCGCGAGCAGCCGCTATAAAAGAGGCTGCCACAGCTCAAGTTTGTTGAAGTTACTGACAGTTAAATAAAGAGCTGAACTCAAGTCCAGTCTCAAGTCTATAATTTTCTGGCGATAGAACACTGGCGACGATGGTGGGATCGATAGAATAAAGATCATAAGCACGTGGTGAAGAGAGCCAAGAAGTCAAAGAGATGGCCAGAAACAATTCACCACCTGCACCATTCAACCCAACCGAAGCGGACTGGGAATCATATATCGACAGGTTCCTGATGTTCCTAGAGAGTAACGAAATACAAGGAATCATGGACCAAAGGAAGACAGCTGTATTCCTGACGCATTGCGGACCTACTATTTATAAAATAAACTGTTGTTAACCACCAATCACTAGGCGGTAGTGATTGTCCAATCTGAACGTAGTATTACGAGTATGCAAATGTCTATATACAACAGACTTTGTGGTTTTTTTCCCAAACTCCAAAAACTTTAACCTTAGACTGTGTACTATTGACCTCACCCCTTTCCTAAGAGGTCTGTAGGGGACATGCATAAGTGCATCAACGTGCCTACCATCCCTATCCTATTGTTTCTTTTATATTTTTTTATTTTTCTTGTATGTATCCATGTATTCATAACCATGTTTTTACTTATACCTATTATCTTGTAAGCAATTGACAAAAAATAAAAATAAAAAAAAGAATTCCTGAGCAAACATGGCTGGAGGAGGAATTATGGGAGTTGAAGTCCACAAGTCTTAACCTGTCAAGTTTGAAGACCCTTGAGATAGAAGAAAAAGCTGATTTTTTAAAAAAGACCCACATGGAGTTGGTTAAGGTCTGGAGTGTTTAAGAAAAAGAAACTGAAGGTTTTAGTTTAGCATCTCAAGAACAAGCTTTGCCAATTAATTTCATGAAGATGAAATTTCAACATGTAAGCAACAACATCAAATGTTGCCTTTCTAGTGAAAAGATTAAATCATTGACCATTTGACCATTGGCTATTACAAAATTTCACAAACTGACTGTATCAAAATCATGAATGAGTTAAGGTGAAGTTTTAGAAAATGACTTGGTTAAAATTTAAGGAACTTTAAGCTCCAAACACACATACTATGCCTGATATAATAGTTACTGAAAAGAAAGAAGTCTGGTTCATTGATATTGCAATTCTGGGTGATGTTAGGATGAAGGAAAATAAATCTGAAAATAAAATTTAAAAAAATATCTGGACCTGCAGACTGAAGCTGAATTTATGTAAAAGAAACTCATTGTTTACCAATTGAGATTGGAGCCTTAGACAGATAACTAAAACACTTCCTCAATATTTGGAAGTATTGAATTTATCTGACCTAAGCACCCTAATTTTTTAAAAAATATTAACTTTCTTGGAACTGCCCTTGTTCTTTGATGCTGTCTTAATAATTTTTAGGTCCTTGATCAGGACTTTAATTATTAAGTTACCACCTTTCTTAGGATTGATAAGATCACAAAATAGACAAAGAAATGAAAAATAAAGAAGGTAAAATGCTCTGGGACTTTAGAATTCAATCAGACAAGCACCTGCCACATAGCACCCTACATTTAAAGACTGTTTATAAGACAAAAAAAAAGATTGGGAAATGTAACATTCTTTGAAGAGCTCAGTATATCTGCCTATGAACTTATTTCTTTTCTGTTGAACTAATTCCATCCATAAAACATTAACAGTATGTCCTAATTTTCCCTTTATTTTTATTTCCATTTTTTGTTTTTCTTTTCTTTTCATATTTATTTTTGTAGAAATTTAATGAATTTAAAAAGTGTAGCTGAAATTCATTTAATTAATACATTAACTTCATCCTTAATAATGAGTAGCATATTTCTTTACATTTCTTAAAATGTTGTCCATCTGAACAGTCTAGTTCCTCATTCCAAATACTTATATTATTCAGATACATTCTGTTTTTAAATTTATGAAATTTTACTGTTGGTTTCATTTCAAATATAGAATTCTTAAATATCTGAAACATCAAAGGCACAATGATATTTTAATGCACATTTCAATTTCATATATTCAAGAAAGTTATGCTCCAAAGAAATACTTTCAAAATCCTTAAAATAACCATATAGAATAGTTGATTTAAGATATATATCCCTTGCCTGGGCCAGGACTTTCAACAAATTTTTTCCCCAGTATCTTCAAATTGGGATTATTACACCTACTTATCTGGAAGGGGAGAAAGCGTGACTACATTTTTTTCTGCTCTATGAACCGTTGTAGTTAATGTCATCATTGTCATGGGCTGAATCTTACAGTAGTATCCATTTTTAAAATTAATCTCTGACCATATCATCCACTATAAAGAGTATTCAACTAGAAAAGCTATGTCCATCTTTAAATGAAGTCGGATTTAGAAATGCTTAATTTTGCAAAATCTTGAGATTTACTAGCTATAAACCCTGTATGAATGGTATTTTTATTTCAACATGTTTTATCTTAATATCCAAATTCCAGGGATTTTTTGTGAGGTTGTGTGGGGTGGAAATGTGTACATGAAGAGGCATATATTTAATAGCTTTAAGTACATTTCCAGAATGAACCTTTCATTAACAAAAGCAATTTGTTCTCCTACTTTACCACAGATTCCACAACTGCAATGAAGCAAACAAAGGAATAATATTTGAGCAGCAGCATCAAATGAACAAAATCTTTCCCTCACGCCTGCTTCTCTGTTTGTTCTCTGCTTCTGAAGAGTGGTAGAGAAGACTACTTATAAAGCACTGGGAACAAAGTACATTAAAATATGCAAGCCAAAAGTGTAACTGCTTTATCTAAGTACTTCTTTTCCAAATCACATCCTCAGTAGATGATGCTAAGATTTTTTATACAAAGAAAGCAATTTCATTGTCTGCAAAAATTATCATATCCAATGGTTCTTAGGGCTGATTAGATCCCACAATACAATTCAACCACTGGGTGATATTGAAATGAAAAGGGGAAAAAAAAATCTACCTGGCCCAATCATATTTTGTAGTACCCACACATTTCCTTGGATCTACATGTTATTAGCTAAATTGCAAGCTTCAAAATATGTTTTCCCAAATCCTATTCCATCTTCCTTCTTTCAGGTGAAATGGTAAGAATTTAGCACAGACACATGCTAGGGTTTCTAAAATATTATTTTTATTATCAATTTAATTCAGGTTTTTCCTTGAAAAGAAAGGGAAAAAAAAGGAAAACTACATTTGGTAACAGCACCTTTGTCTATAAGCAAAGAACTCTGAATATTTATACTTCTTTCCATTCTCAAATCTTTGTTTTCTATTTCTGTTTGCTCTTACAGAACAAACAAAGCATATTTCTGGAACTCTTCCTCTTTAATTGCTAGTGTGTGCAAATAAATCAATACATAAATAAATACATCTGTGTGAAACAAATAAACTTTTTTTTTGCAATCTAAAGCCAGGCAAGCACGACTGTGCAGCGATTAATACTTTGTAAGTATTATTTATTTATAATAATTATTAATTGGAGTGATGAGTTTTTTATTCATACTTGGTTTATTATTATTTACATACTGTATAAGTAAACAGTAAAGAATTCTACTGCTTATGGATCCATTTCTTCTGAAAGAAGTTGTTGAGATATTGTTTGTCTCTTTCCATACTGGCCCACCAGTAACATTGTACAACAGATCTAAAGTTATTTAAAGGATGCTATCCCGTCATAATTTTGTTTCAATTTAGTTAAACAGAGATATCTTTCAATTTAACATATGACATTAAGAATTCCCCTCGTGTTGTTCATTAAGGATTTCAAATTAGGGTTGGTCTATTACTTTTTCTGTTTTTTTTTAATTCCACCAGTTCTTCTTAGCTGGCAAATGGTATTTGTTACAGATCTTCCAATGCCCCGTTGTTTTTAGTACGTCATGCCATTGCTTGTAGTCAGTCTGGGCAATATTCTTGCAACAAGTAACTAGGTGGTCCATTGTTTCTTCAGCTTTATTGCAAATATAGCATTTGGTGTCTGTTGCTATCTTCTTAATTCTGGCTTTGTATGCATTTTTCTTAAGGTTTGGTCTTTTGTAGGAAGAATTAACTCCTTCCTCTTTCTTCAACTTTCCTGCTCTTAGCCATTATTAGGTCTTCTTGTTATCTGCTTTGTCAATCTTTTTTTTTTTAATGTACTACTTCGTCTTCCTATGTCTCTTTTCTGTTCCTCATATGGTCTTTCTTGAGTAAACAGTTTGGTTATTCCAGCATTCAGTAAGACTGCATGGTATATTAGCTTTACTGCATCTTCTTCTTGGTCCTTCACATATTCTTTCAATGTCCTTTTCTCTTCAACTGTGCGGTGAACTTGTAACATTCTATGCCCACCTATTTTCCTTGATAAGTAGAGTCTGTCAACATCGATGAAAGTCATAATTCATTGTCATTATTTTTCTGGTCTTCCCATCCAGGGATCTAGTTCTGCTAGAGTCCAGTCCACTATTCCAGCTGTGTATCTAATGATGGGAATTGACCAGGTGTTAATTACCTTAATAGTATTTCCTCCACTCAACTTGGATCTTCTTCAGTCTCTTAATACTTTTGACCTTCTTCATGACTTCACATGTTCAGACTGGATTTGGCATTTTTGTCTAGCTACTGATTTTTTTTCCAAGGACCTGGGATAAGCAGAATGTGGCAATCTGATTGTGTTACAGATATTGTCACAGGATGCAAACTGTTCCAAGTACAGCAGCTTTATACAATTGACTGATGGTGAATTTGTCAATGTCAATAGTGTTCAAGTGGTTCTCCAGTTGTTTTGGAGTGTACCCAAAACATCTATTACTATTGGTATTATCTTTGTACACCATAACCTTTTTCCCCTTCTAATTTGTGGTCCCACCAGTTCTTGCTTGTGGGCAAAGATTACTTCTTGCAGTTTTTATGTTAATTATTATTAAGGTTTGTTGAACAGTCAGCCAAATGTTTAGACTGGTTTTGGCATTTTTTCACTTATTATGTTCTTCTCAAGGCCCTGAGCTAAGCAGGTGTTCATGTCTAATGATGTTTAATCTGGATGTAAGCTGTTCCAAGTAAAACTGCCTTTTGCAATTGACAGGTGATGATTTTGTCAATGCCTATGGTGTTCAAGCAGTGATCCAGATGTTTAGCACTGAAGATGCCTATTACTATTGGTGTATTCTTATTGTTATTATCAACTTGCTCAGAAATGCTATCTTTGTTCAATCATAGGTCAAATTAGTAATGTGGGTCCTATAGAAGAGAATATTTGTAGATCACAGTTGAATTGTAGAGTTGTTTGTGCTCTCTGATCTTGGCTGTTTTCTTACAGATATTGCATTACATGACTAGGTAACTTCATCAGTGCTAGAAGGGAGTGAGGTTTTCTCTCTGTTTATGTACCAATGACTTACTCTGTCAATAATTGTGTGTGTGGGGGGGGTGTTTTCTTGATTAGGCTTTTCTTTACCCTTCTAGCACCGAAGATGTTATCTAGTTAGGTAACAAAATGACTGCAAGCAAATAACCAAGCTCAGAAAGCACCAGTAACCCCATGGTAATGAGGCTCTTAAACAATTTGTAACATGTGAGCAATATATTGGATTTTGAATTGGGGAAGTCTGAGTTCTGAATTAGATTCCCACTCAGACATTGCCTTACATACCCTGCAATATATTGCCTCCAACAAGACAGTAATTCTAACACTATTTCTCTTGCAATGTATTTATGAAGAAAAAAAATCATGAAACCACAGGTGCATCTCTATGAGGACATCAAAGAAAAACCAAATACAATTATGTTAAAGAAAGAAATGGAAGATATTTTTATTCTACCTTTCACTACCTTTGATTCCTGGTTTTTTAGAGTTGCCAGCAGAAAGGGAGTGGGGGAAGCAGTGCATTCCTTAAAAGCTTCATAGATAATTGCTAGGTGACTGAAGCTTCTGGCGTGCAAAATTATTACTGGAGAGCATGGTTGATGACTTTTGGCTATGGATGTGTCCCATTGGAAAATATACATCCTGTGATGACCCAGAGTGTACCACAAATGTAACAAAATCCAAAACATAAATAAATGTCCTTTAATGCCTCCATCTTGGCTCCGCTGTTCAATAATACTCAGCTGGAGATAAAACGTATTCAAAAATAATCTTCAAAAGAAAGCAATACAGTCCAAATTTAATGAGCAGATAGAGGTGAAATAAAATCCAAACAAACTACAATGATGAAATTTCCACAACGGAACAGGAGAAGTATTTACCAAATTCAAGGAGATAACAAGGCACAGTCTGTTGGGAAGACGCCAACCAAGATAACTTCAGATCAAAATAAAACACGCTTTGTTTCCAGTGTTTGTCAGTATGCAGGTCCAAATTCTTATGCAGTTGTCACACCTGCAGCCCATGAAGAGGATCAAGGCCCTCTCCTCCCAAGTAGACCAAGTCTCTCCCTTATCCTCTCTTCCCTCTGTGCCCTAGGATGGAAAGGGGATGGGCCTGGGTCCTCCTCTGACTGCTCAGCCAGACTCTGCCCTTCCCCAACCTCCTCCCCAACCTTCGTAGCCACACTTCCACTCCCTGTCCTCTGTTCCACCTCTCCCTCAGAGTCAGTCTCCACCAGGGGCATGACACATCCAGGGGGTGGTGGGAAGACCAGAGTCAAGGGTGAAATGAATGAGGTGTCTCAGAATCAGCTACACCCAGATAGCACGGCATATTCACTCCTAATAAATCTTCTTTTTACTCTGAGAGATACAGCTAGAGACTCATGATTTAAATGGGGTGGATGCCGAAGCCCTGACAGGTAGCTTAAGAATGTTTTAAAAAAGAATAAGAACCAGGAAAAAAAATAAGGTTAATGTTTTGAGAAGGAACCAAATGTGCTTCACAGAGCTTCTTCCTGATTTAAAAGCAATATGCTCATTTGATAAGTTCCAAGCAAATTAAGGAAGGAAAAAAAAATATTTTATTTCAGCATCTTTGGGCTAAAGCTAATCCCAAAATAAGGAAGGTTTCTTTGTACTTAAACTTGGAAGTTCACCTTACCCAAAAGTTTATCTTTTTAAACTTCTTAAATAAAACTGCTGCATGAATGGATCAGTTCAGCCAAGTTTCTGAAACTTCATTTATAATGCTGTCAATCAGATGACCTATACTTGACCCCCTCCAAGGAAAATGTGATTCAGTCTGTTGCTCTGGTTATCTCCTTAGATTCTTCAGTTCTTCACTCAGAACATCTTCCAATGCTGTTGCTTTTTTGTGCCTCCAACTGTCAGTGTGTTATCTGGGACAAATGGTCCAATGTATAGCTGGATTGTTCTACTTGGAGTATTTTCTAGTCTATAAATAACCATGCAAGAGTATAATAGATCCACAGTTGTAGACTTTTCTTTGCTTTTTTTCTGAAGGTTATTGTATCTCTTTGTTGTCTTTTAATCAAGAGGTCAAGTCAATGTTCAGGAAATGCAAGTGATTTTGATGGAAAGAATTTTGGGTGATTTTTTTTCAGTGCATCACAACCAGGAACTTAAATTACATGTGTGGGTCCTAAGCATATTAACCAAAGGGGGATCTTAAGCACAAGATGAGGTTTTTTTAATAAAATGCAACTATTATTAAGCATAGAGCAGCAATAAGAAAGTGATTTTATTCAGTTAAAGGTTGTTTTCTTCCCACTTAGTAATTTCCCAATGGGATATCACCATGAGATAAAACTGAATAAAAAGTACCATTATAACTAAACCAGGAACACTTGCTTATTAGCACTGAATCAGGAGTCTAAGAGCATAACTGAAAATTACCAAATACAAAAGTTGGGTTCACAAGCACATTAAGCACATTAACTGAGTATTAATTTAAACATGGTTGACTGAATTAGGGCAGACATATTGCTTTACTAGCAATTCCAATCTGAGTTGCAAAGTTTCTAATGATGATTAAATGATAAACGTAAAGTTCACCTGGAATTTTTCAATACAATTCTGGAAGTCCTAACCTGAGATGATAAATATTAAGTTATAAGCCACAAAATGTGAAACCTTAAATCTATGTCTTCTAAAGGTCATCTGGATTTTATTATATGGATCTGGTAACTTTAGACAAGTGGTGTGGTGGCCTAGAGGTGGAGCTCTTGCCTCACAATCAAGAGTTTGATTCTAGGTAGAGGCTTTCTGTGAGTTTGATTCTAGGTAGAGGCAGATATTTCTCTCTCTGGCCACAATGAGACTATATCTGCAGTAAAAAAAAAAAAAAAAAAAAAAACCTCTGCATTGGTGACAGGAAGGGCATCCGGCCAGTAAACACTTAGCTCTGTCCAGTTGCCCAGACTCCACCCAGCAAGGGATTATGGGATCATTAAAGGAGTATGATCTGGTAACTTTAGACATCATTCAACCATAACTAAATTATGCTGGCTAGATTTGTACAAACTACTAAGATGTAAAAAGCTTAGGTTGTCTGAACCAATCTGCTAAGACCTGCTGATTTAATGTCTTGTTTAAATTACTGTAAGTGCGTAGCATTCCAATTTGAAGGTAAGGAAAAACAAAACACCAACTGAATGAACATATAATGTGTTAATTTGACTTGATATGCATGTGTGTCTAACACAAATCAGATATATGCATATGATCCTGGTGTACAAGTTTAAATGTATAGGTTAGACCATTTGTGATGACCCAGAGTACATCAGAAATACAACAAAATCCAAAACGTAACTAAAAGTCCTTTAATGCCTTCAACTTGGCTTCACTGTTTAATTGTTCACAGTGGAGGAGTAAACTATTTTCAAAATAACATTTCAAAGGAAAGAAACACAGTTCAAATTCAAAGAGCCGATAACGAAGCAAAAAACAAAAACAAATCACATTAAATAAAGTTCCATGACAGACCAGGATAGATATTTGCCAACTTCAGGAAGATAACCAGGGACAGTCCGTTGGAAGAACGCCAACCAAGATAAACCTTCTTTAGGAATAAAACACTAATTTGTCTCCAGTGTCTGTTAGCACACAGGTCCAAACTCTTATACAGATCTCACCCCTGCAACCCATGAAGAGGATCATGGCCCTCTCCTCCCAAGTAGATCACAAGTAGATCACATTTTACCCTGATCTTCTCCTCCCTGCGTGCCCTAGAAGGGATAGGGGATGGGCCTGGGTCCTCCTCTGACTGCTCAGAGTCAGTCTCCACCAGGGGCATGAAACCATTAAAAAAGAAGCACTGATGTCCACAAAGCCCACCCCCCTCAAAATTGCCATGGTGGCAGATATAAATTTACAATATAGGTTTTGTGTTTGTGCAATGTGAACATATATCCAGAAGAAGTAGGATCAACTGTCTCATATTGACCTCTCCCAGCCATGAATGTTGGGAATGAAAATCAAATATTAAATAGAATAAATCAGATTTGGTAGATATAAAGGCCATTAGTTATTTTTAGGTAGGAAACTGAAGGGCTATAGTTATGTGTTCAGTTAAGTTGTATATAGGGGTTTAAACTTTTCTACAGTTTTTCTTTTTTCTGATCCTTTGCTGTAAATTATGTCATTTGTTTTCTCTTAACCTAAATATTTTATCTATAGGGTTTTTTCATTTTTTTCTCTCTCTCTCCCTCCCTCCACCCTCCCTCTCTTCTCTCTCTATCTCTCTCTGTTCTCTGTCTCTATCTCTCTGTCTCTGTCTCTTTCTCTGTCTCTCTCTTCTCACCAGACTATCCTCTGTTACCTACTGCAAAAAATGAGAGTATTTATTTGGAGTTCTTGTGCATTCTACATTGCCCCAAAAGCCAACCTACCTCTCTCAAATCTTTTGATTCAATGAGGCAGTTGTTTGAATTTTAAAAATCCTGCTTACACAAGTCTACTAAAATAAAACAAGTACTTCAGGCACTAGAGTGAGCTGAAAGTACCCATCAAACTGAGTTTATCAATATCAGGTTGGTTATCACTGAAAAGGAGAGAAGAAAAATTATTAATTAACTCAGAAATTAATTTGGTTTTTTTAAAAGCTTCTTGTTCATTTGATTCAGGTTTTTAAAAGCTTAAATATAAATCTTGTTTGAGAGATCTTTGCCATATTTTTTCTTCTATCAATATATTCTTTAAGAAATTAATTTCATCTAATTACTCCACTTTTCCATTGGTTAAATGATGTAGATTAACTCTGTAACTTTTATGGAAAACAACTAGTGTATAACAATTCAAATAAGAAATTAAGAGTCACATTATGAAATGGAAAGAACAGTCATATCCATCACAAAATAATGTACAATGCCAACCTCATTTGATAGTTGCAGTACAAAAGAAAATGGATTCTGCAGTTTGATACAGAAAAAAACACATTTTCACCAATTTTAGACAAAAGTATTTCTATGGTGTTTATTAATAAGACAGTTCCATAATTATACAGGCAGTCCCTTAGATAAATGGGTTCTAAAATTTATTGAACTTTAAATGCCTTATATTGAGCCCAGAAAACAGCTGACATCCAATGCAAATAATTTCAATATTGATAATATATATATCTGTTGAATCCTTAAGTTGTTCTTGAGTTGTGCTTATGCACCCTAGCCTGATAAACTGGTTGAAGAAAATTCTTTTCAGATTGAAACACAGGTAATTCAGTCTGACTAGCAGGATTGTACAGTTTTCCCTGATATTGTTTCCTTCTATTTTTTTTTTTTATTATTTCAGAAGCACACGTAAGGCAGGAACTGAAGAAAAAAGTTAACCACTGGTTTTGCATTTGTAATGGATTGTCAAGAATACGGAATGACATCATTCATTACTACCCTCGAAAATGTTGTTGGCCTGTTCTGCTATTGGCAGGGCACAGATCAGAGGTGTATTCAGCAGGTTTCGACCAGTTCTGGAGAACCGGTAGCGGAAATTTTGAGTAGTTCAGAGAACCGGAAAATCCCACCTCTGACTGACCCATCCCCATCTATTCTCTGACTCCCAAGTCCCAGCTGATCAGCTGGATCTTCTCTTGTTGGGGAAAGCAGGTTAGTGGGGTGGGGAGGGCATGGGATTTTGCAGTATCCTTCCCCCAGGAGTGGGGAGGGAATGGGGATTTTACAGTATCCTTCCCCTGCCATGCCCACCAAGCCACATCACTCCCACCAAGCTCAAGGTGATATCATGGCCCAGAAAGAATAAAGCTGAAAGAATATAATTTTTGGGATCTGTCCAGAGGTGGTATTCAGCAGGTTCTGACCAGTTCTGGAGTACTGGTAGCAGAAATTTTGAATAGATTGGAGAACTGGCAAATATCGCCTCTGACTGGAGATTTTACAGTATCTTTCCCCTGCCACACCCACCAAGCCATGCCCACAGAACCGGTAGTAAAAAAAATTGAATCCCACCACTGGATCTGTCTCTCCAAAAAAGCTCTGGTAGGTTGAGATTTGAATGAGTGATGAAACCTATACATAAATGTACTCATATCAATATCAGACAACTGATCATAACATTCAACACTCCATCTAATTCACATTTCTTTTTGAAAAAGGATCTGAAGTTGATCCTTGATTTAATGATTGTGAAAGGCAGTAGAAAGCTATTACATATTTTGAAAGACTACGAAGCATTTTGAAGCTACCGGATTCAATTTGTTGTGATGGGGTGATCAAACTGAAGAAGCACTGGAATCCTTCAAGGCCAAGAATATTTGTAGCTCAAGGTTGAAATGAGGCGTCCTTGGTGCTTTCTGAGCTTGGTTGTTTCCTTGTAGATGTTTCAATACACCCAAACCTGGTAACCTTATCAGTGCATTGATGCACATGGATGATGTTACCTAGTTTGGATAATGAAATATCTGCAAGAAAACCAAGCTCAGAGAGCACCAAGATCCCTCATTTGGAATTTAAAGTATGTTTTCCTTCTTTATTTATATTTATACAGATATTTCTAGGAAGCTTTCTTAATTAGAAATTTTGATTTTGTCCTTTATTTTAATATAAACAAGGAAGAACAAGACAGATTCAAATGGATTTAGCTCTGAGGCTGATTTATATTCCAAGCAGCCTTTCAATTTCCATATTTTTTCACATTATTTCCGCTGAATTTATATAATGTTAAATACATTTATTGGGTGGAAGTTTTCTTCGAGATTTTCCTGGGTAAATTACAAGTACTAGTGAAAAAGTTAGATTTAATTTCTATACTTTCAAGCTTATTGTTATGTATTTGTTTTAACTTAGGTTAAGGCTGCCAGAACTGAACTGTAAAATTCCATATAGGCACTAGATGTCAGCAAAGGGTTAGAGTTTTTCTATGTTTTTTTTTTCCCTTAATGTATTTGTCATCTGGGTTTTTGCAGCTCAGGTTTGGTAGCTAAAACACACTGCAATTTTCTAGTTCAAACAATTTAGACTTAGCTTCTTTCTGTGGGGCTAATACTTCTCCACATTCTTAAATGACAAACACAAAGAACCTTGTTTCTCCAAAAATCAATTCATCATCTATAGAGTGTTATAAGACACACACGAAAAGAAAATATTGTATCAGATATTTAACCTAAAAAACTTAAGACTTCAAGACTTACTTACAAACCTCAAGAAGCATGGAGCATGGATAGGGCCATAAACATTACTAAATAAGAGTACTGTATAAGGATAAATTATAGCAATAGCACTTAGATTTATATACCACTTTATAGTGCTTTACAGCCCTCTCTAAGCGGTTTTTACAAAGTCAGCAAATTGTCCCCAACAATCTGGGTCTTCATTTTAACCACCTCGGAAGGATGGAAGGCTGAGTCAACCTTGAGCCTGGTGAGATTCGAACTGCCAATTTTCAGGCAGCTGATAGTCAGCAGAAGTGGCCTGCAGTACTGCACTCTAACTATTGTGCCATCGAGACTGTTATATCTAATTTACAGTTATAGATTGTTGATACATGTGTTACTTTATACTACTGAGATCAATATTTTTTGTTTCTTTTGTTCTGTGTTAAAAATGGTACTTTCAAGGAAAGTACATTGGGGGAAGAAGCTACTTTCAAGGAAAGTACATTAGGGGGAAATTATGTTTTTTAACATACCGGTGTAGGGTTTCATGATTGACATCAGTGAAAGTTATTTGCTTCTGGCAAAATGTCAGAATGATAGAAATATAGATCATGGCCAGTCAGGCCAAAAGCTCATCACTGCTTCATTGATCTCTTTTTATTGTCATTGTTTAGTTCCATATCATAAATAAAATAGAATAACACAGTTGGAAGGGACCTTGGAGGTCTTCTAGTCCAACCCCCTGCCTAGGCAGGAAACCCTACACCACTTCAGACAAATGGTTATTTAACATCTTTTAAAAAACTTCCAGTATTGGAGCATTCACAACTTCTGGAGGCAAATTGTTCCACTGATTAATTGTTCTAACTGGTCAGGAAATGTCTCCTTACTTCTAAGTTGCTTGTCTCCTTGATTAGTTTCCAACCATTGTTTCTTGTCCTTTCCTTCATGTGCTTTGGAGTAATAGCTTGACTCCTTCTTTGTGGCAGCCCCTGCGAATTGGAACACTGCTATCATGTCTCCCCTAGTCCTTCTTTTCATCAGACTAGACATACCCAGTTCCTGCAACCGTTCTTCATATAGTTTAGCCTCCAGTCCCCTAATCATCTTTGTTGTTCTTCTCTGCACTCTTTCTAGAATCTCAACATCTTTTTTTTACATTGTGGTGACCAAAACTCAATGCAGGATTTCAAGGCATTATAAAGTGGTATCACTGATGAAGTGGTATGAAAACATGTTTATTATTATTTTAAAAATAAAATCTATTTACTTGCATCACAGAGCACCAGTTAAACATTTAATTGGAGGGGGCATGAAATATGAGGATTTGCTTTCCAACCCAGTTAAGGGTTGGAAACTGAAAGTCAACCTCTGACTGATTACCAGTGGTGATGGCTTTCAGTATTCTCCCTGCCATGACTATTTTCTGTCCACATAGGTCAGGACTATTAGTTATTCTTCAAAAGAAAACCACTAGAAGAAGAAAAAAGATGCAGAAAGCTCTCTTTGCTATCTAGAGTCGGTTCTATTTATTTTTGTAGACCCAGATTAATAATTATTTTATAGGAGTTAATGAAGTAGCACATAATGAAGTTAGTTATATCATGAAATCTGCCAATCACATTTGCTGGTCTGGGTTTTACAACATGACAGGAGAGAGGTCGTGAATAGTGGCCAGGATTATGCATCCCTGTATGTTCTCTTGAGCAGCCAAGATGAGTAGCACAGTCCTGTTTTGCATATTATCTACTTTGGCTCTGAAATTACTGAGATTCCAGGCCAGGCAAACAAGAATCTAAGGCTATAAAGTTTTCCAATCATTTATCATTCTCTCCAACACTTAGCAGGCTGTTATTTTTATAGCAATATGAATATAGAATTGCTATTTCCTCTGGCAAAAGTTGACTTTCTATATACATGTCAAGACCTTTTTTCTTCTCACTAATTTGCAGTTGACAGAAGCATTGTAGTCTGCCTAAATGCCAAGCTGTTCAACTTATTACTATTCTTCACAGTCAAGGATGGTTGGTGATAACACTTGAAAGAATTAGGCTGTTAGTTAAGTGCTGCTAACTCAGCCTGAGTGTCCTCTAAGTACTTTGGAGGGATTTTCTAATTCCTGTCAGACGACCCCTTGGGGTGCAAAGCAGCCCTATATTTTATTGAGTCTAATTAGCCCGGCAAATGCTTGTGAGTGCTTAATTAAAATTTCCTTTCCTTTGCTTGAATTGCAGGAGCACAGGAAGGATATCTTTTTTGCTAGCCCTGACAAATCTACCATTCCACGGCCTGATATAGGCTGATCCCACAGCCCATCGTCTATGGATTGGAGCAGTTCAGAAAAGCCTTGTTCCTTCCATTTGTCTCTGAGAGTAAACTGCTTCTGCCTGTTAAAATCACTGCCTTCAAAAATCAGAGACAGTTAGTTTGATATACATAACAGATAACAGAATAACAGAATGGGAAGGGATCTTGGAGGTCTTGTAGTCCAATCCCTTGCTCAAGCAGGAGACCTTATACCATTCTAGACAACTGGCTGTCCAGTGTCTTCTTAAAAACCTTCAGTGATGGAGCACCCACAACTTCTGAAGGCAAGCCATTCCACTGTTTAATAGTTCTCACTATTAAGAAATTCCTCATTAGTTGTAGATTGGTTCTCTCCTTGTTTAGTTTCTCTTTTCAATTTTAAATGGTGAATGAACTCCTCCTTCCTTTAAACATACACTCTCTGTTTCCCATTTTGTGTCTGTAGGTTGTATATATCCTGCTTACTGATAGAACTAATTTAGCTTAAGCTTACCAAAGTGAATCATGGTAACATGGTTCTCTGATAAGAGGATATTTTTCCTGTTTTCTGATAAGCAGAGAAATGCAACAGATATATTAAATTCCAAGATTAATTTTTAGATCTTTTGAAAAAACACAGACATGAGTGCAGAAGAGCTTTGTTGGTTTGATCTATTTTGCCTTGTTTAGTGAGATGCTCCAAAATGAAACTTTCAGGCACTTTAATCTCTGCCACTCTATTATGCGGGCAGCTACCAGCTCACAAGTTGGGTAGAGTTTTTTACTAAAGCACATGCTTTGTATGCAGAGGTTCCCAGATGTCACTTGGCATTTCCAAAGATTGCTTGAAATCTTGGACCAGCACTGCTAATCAAAATTAGAATTAAACTACATGGATCAGCAGTTTACTTCAGTATGACATGGGACATTACCAAGACTGTGCTATAATTACAGAAATGTGCATTCAGTTTAAAAATAAACAGATGCCTGTGATGGATGCAAATAGAATAGAATAGAATAGAATAGAATAGAATAGAATAGAATAGAATAGAATAGAAT
>NW_020769347.1:1789684-1904917 GCF_900518735.1 Pseudonaja textilis | reverse complement strand
GATAGATAGATAGATAGATAGATAGATAGATAGATAGATAGATAGATGCAACAAAAATCTGTGTTGAGATAAATGAAAATAACAGAGCTATTCACAAATAATGTTGGTGGAATAGTAGCTGATAACTCCAATAGGGAAGTATTTCCTCCCAACAGCAGTCTAAAAAGCTTAAAACAACCTTTCCCCTTTAAGAAAGTCAAACAAAGTACCAGCAAAGGAGAAAAAAAACAAGCTCCAGAGAAGCTCCAGAGACCGGAAGTCTAGGCACTGCCAAGAGGGTTAATAGAGAGGGAGTAAGCATCAGAATGTTTCCTTCCTGCCTTCCTTACAGGATTAGGCCTGTAAAGTGGAAAAAAACAAAGGCAAATTTCTTCTAACAACCGTTTCTCTGAACTGCTTAAAAGTTAACAGCAGGTTCTAGCGAATAGGTGCAAACCGGTATAATACCACCCCTGCTTATGCACATACAGTCAGGGTCCAATGTAGTGCAGTGATTATGATACTGAACTAAGAATGGGGAAATCCAGACTGTTCTCTTTAGGCACATAAGCCATCTGAGCAATTTTGGACCCTGGTCCAAAATCAAGCCCTAGTCAGAAAAATCAAAAACATCAATTTACCATCTTGCACTAGATGTATGCAGTAGATGGTGGCCTGTAACTTTAGTAAAGAGGTCATTTTGAGGTGGACTAATAAAAATTTCACAATTTCTAAAATTACTGAGCTCACATTACAGTTTTCCAACATTTATTGATTTATTTTTGCTTCAAATTGTTTATATAGCCCCTCCTCTTGTTATAAAACCCTATCAACAGACATTTTTACAGTAATTTACAAATGTGGGTTCTGGGTTAGTTCTAAATGGGCTAGCAGAAAAAACCTTGCAATCAGAATCAAAAGAACAGAAAACAAGTCCCAGATACCCAACATTATTATAAGGAGGTTGTGATCATCACAAAGTGGTTACACCACATATGATGTCAAAAACAGCTACAATTATAACTACTAATGAACATCACTTTAAAGATTTCAAACCTGCAAACATCAATTGTGCTTAATAAAACAGCAAGATATGCCATTTCAATATAATTCAAATTCCAGATATTCATGTTGTAGCAATTTAGGATTAAACTTCTATTACTTGAATTTAAGAAAAAGTTTCCTTGCTATTCTTCATACTTCCTTTATTCACAGAGGATTAAAAAACCAAATGCATAAATGTACAGATCAGAAGAATAGAGGGGAAAAATTATTGTTGTCTGTTACATTAGAGTTATTTTCTGGACCAGCTTCATTTTAACAGATAAAAGCACATGTCACTGCTTTCATTACTTTTGTAGAATAGGATGAAAATAGCAAGGGGACATTAAATGCACCCAGTTTTAACTGGATATCTTTCAAGACTTCACTGCAAAAATGCCTTGAAGTATTTCGCTGCATTTTTTTTTTTTAAATGGCTCCATCAGTAATGAGAAAAATTCTACAGCACAGCAGCTTCTGTTCAAGAAAAGAAACTATGTTGTGCCGAACAAACTAAAAAAGAAAACATTATTCCAGCTTAAATCTAATTAAAACTTTCAAACCAACCTCTTACTTTTTAATTTTTTGTGCTATTTATAGTCTTATCTGGAACTTTGTCATATCTGACGGAGAAGCTGGCTCTCCTGGAAAGGATGCCCTTATCAGTGGTTTCACTGAGGACAGATAATAAAGAAGAAAAAAAAAGACTGGCATTTTACTTATAGATATGTATCCCCCATTTCATAAACGTTTAGTTAATGTATTGTCCTTTGATCCATTCAGTCATTAGGTTAAGTCAGTAGCTGAAAGTGTTGATTTGTCCAGTCATGAAGAATGATTGACTTAAGAGGGTGTGTTGAACTGGCCAGCCAAGTCAACATCTGGAATTTTGACAGATATGTTAATCCCAGGTAGGCTGCTAAGAGTAGCATAAAATAACATAGTGGGTGGGGGGGGAGAGTGAGGTTAAAGCTTGAGGCTGCTCCCATTTATAATAATCCAAAACTGAGAAAGTGAAAGACATCCAAATCAATATTAGACTTGCAACTCAAGAAGCTGAAGAAAATCTACTATAGAGTTGAAGTGCTTAAAAAACACAAAGTACTTCAAAGCTGTCTGATTCCATTCACTTTTTTAAAGTGGGGAATGCCCTGACATTCACAAATCTGTACTGATAGGTTCATTGAAAGATATACCAAATTGAGGCACCCTTTTAAGTCTGTGCACTACCAAAGGGCATTTTTTTTGTAGTTTTGACTTGTCTAGGAAAAAGACATAAGATACTAAGCTCTGTTTGTTACTAACATTCTATTTCACAATCCACTGAAAATTAAAAACGCTACCCTTCTTCAAAAGAAGTCATATATATTCCTATCTGCATAGTTACTGCTGGATCTGAATGAGTAGTTGGATGGGTTATCATCTCTGTTCTTGTTTGGTCAATATTAATTGAGTACATATAATAGAAATGATAGGATTAAGATGAGTTACATTCCAAAGAGGGGTAAGAGAAGAAGCTACTGACTTGAATTGAGGCTGGAAAGGAAAACGATATTTACAAAAAAGGAGGAAAAATCAGAGAGAACTGGAGAGAATTGATTCAGAAATGTATATATCTCTCTCCTTATCACATATCAGTTAACAGTTAACAGCTGGGTTGTTATACCACGTCACTTGTCCCACGGGACTATGGAATTCTGTGCATTTAGACCATATTACTGACTTACCTCTTGCCAAAGTTTAATCGTTATTGTGGCTGTGGTGGATCTTTTTACTAAATTAGATTACTTCATTTCTTATATGTGTCTTCTATTGCTTCCAGTACTGCAAAACTGTTTATTGAACATTTCTTCCAATACAAAGAAAGCTATTTTTAAAAACATTGGTTTCAAGACTTGAATTCCAAACTAGGTTTTCGATAGTTTATTAAGTTGGTATGAAAGAGACAATGGATAGAACTCTAAGTGTTCTTAAGCACCTACCCCTCAGGGCCAGACGTCTCCTTTCATCTAGCACCAGCTGCTGTCCCGCTGATCATGGTGGCAACTTCCAAGGGGCTGGCTGCGTGGGGGAAGGCTACAGAGGCTGCTGATGATGACATGGTGTATTGCGACACCCCGGATGGATGCTACAATGGCAGCTGTTAATGGCCTTGTTGGGACTTTAATGATGGGGGCGGGGGGGCAAACAGGATGATGGTCTCTAGGGCTGTAATTGCTGTTAATTGCTCAAGGCTTGTCATAGGAGAGGGGGGAGCTGATGAGATAATGAAGCTCAGTACTAACAACAGTCTGAGTTGAGTTGAAGTAATGCTAGCCAAGACTGCATCAGCAACCTCCTTAGGTAATTACAGGGAGTGTTTGGAAAAAGGGTGGTAGGAAGAGATGGGATTAATGAGGTAATAATAACATGGGTGTGTATAAAGGGGGAGAGGAATTGTTACTCTGTAAGGCTGTTTTTGTGAGGGCATTGTTTCTGCTTGCCCCATTTCAAACCTGTTGCCTGACCGTAGCCATCATTGACAATAAACCTTCATCACTACGTCTGGTGTGGAGAGTTACTTGTAAGTAACTACAGTTCTGGTCCTAAGGGCTCTGAGAGCAAATTTGATGATTCCCTGAAAAATAGATTGCTTTGTAGATGTCGTGGCTGCATCTATAGATTGTTTCAAGGAGTCAGTTACTGATTTTGAGGCTGAAATCTTAGACAGCTTACTTGTGGGCCTGGTGTGCTTATCAATAGAATGATTACTAGGTTGTGGTAGTTATTTTTACTTACTTAGGTTAACAATAAAAAATCTTTCTTTTGGGTAGTATTCACTTTCTACATGGTCTGGCCTTGTAATAGGTGCCAGGATTCAGTAGTCTTTGAACTCCTATTTAACTCTACACAAAGTTGATAGGAGATTTTATCTGCTGTTTGGGATGAACTAGTTTCAATACTTTGCCCTATATTTCAATACTTTGCCCTGTATCCTAGGCCAAACTGGAAGTGTGGTAGAAGCACTGATATGACCTAGAAGTTTTCTAGGTCTGAAACATGATGTGGTCTAATTCAATCCAAGCAAGACTAATTCCTTCTGTGTCTGATCACACTTGGCCAATGAAGAATTGATCCATTTATCCATCTATTCATTCATTCAAGATCAGATCACAGACTCTCAAAAGCTTTATTGACTCTGGAGTTGCACTAAGTTTGCTTCCAAGTAAGAGGTAGTATTCAGTAGGCTCTAGAGAACTGGTAGTGGAAATTTTGAGTAGTTCGGAGAACCGGCAAATACTGTACCACCCCTGACTGGAGATTTTACAGTATCCTTCCCCTACCACACCCACCAAGCCACACCCACAGAACCAGTAGTAAAAAAAAAATGAATTCTACCACTGTTCCAAGTTAATACTCAAACAGGAGAATATTTGTATCTCAGAGTTGAAATGAGGGGTTTGTGTTGGTCGCTGTGCCTAGTTGTTTTCCTGTAGCTGCCTCATTACCCAAACTTGATAACATCATCAGTGCTCATGATGTTGTTACCTAGTTTGGGTAATGACATGTCTGCAAGGAAACAACCAAAGTGAGAGATCACCAAGGACCCCTCAAAGTAATACTCTGCTGTGGATGTATTCCTACAAGAAAACTGGATTGAAGCTATGGCTAGGAAATATGCCAGCCCTGGACTTACCTATAGTAAGGCATTCGTGTCCTTGTTGTCTAAGTTGTCCACTCATATCCTTATAAATTAGTGCAGCAACATTGCTACTGTAATTAGCACTGAAAGTAGAGGAAGGAGAAATCAGTCCACTTCCTCAGAGGCCCTGTCACCTCCTTGGTGCTCCTTCTTTCCAACTTCTCTTGAGTCCCTCATCCCACTGCTGAGATGATGAAGAAGCAACCATGTGTTCTTCCTCTTCCCTCCCTCCCATCCATTCTCAGTTGCTACAGCAGATGGGAGCAGGATGAAGAGATTGGTACTTGGTGTCTTTCACCATCTCTCACCAATCTTTAGATCTAGAGAGGTCTAGTTAACACCCCAATTTAATTTTTAACACTGTACACCCAAAGCATGAGGAGATTAAGCTTTGAGTGAAGAAATAGGTAAGTACAAGCCAGGCTATTTTTATGTAATCCATAGAGCTCTGTTACAACAATCATAATCTCTTGCCATTGGCCATGCTAGCACTGCCTCTGTTCTAGTATACAGTATTGATTAATAATATTAATTGTAAGTGTAATGTAAGACATTTGTTTTATTAGCCCAAGATTCAGTTAGTATGATTCTCATTTTCATAACTTAGTTAAGGGACAATCTTTTATCTGATTTGTTTAATTGTTTTTCACATTTTGAACCACCTATATCCCTCAGAGAGAGTCTCTGGGCAATGTAGAATAAAATATTAAAATATAAAAACAGCATATAAAATATAAAGTTAGAAAAGGATGATTGAACCCTCTTAAAAATTAGTTAAAAATGCAAAGAGAGAGGGGACTTCCGGTTTGAAGGACTTCGGCTATAGACAGAAATCTGCGATCATGCGCGGTTTCTGTCTGGGCTCACCGCTGGAGTGCCCCAAGCTGGCTGGTTTTGGGGCTAAGCTACCCCGTAGAGGTGGTGAAGAGGGGGAAGACCACCAGCAGGGTCAAGGAGAGCCACATCTCTCCTCCTCAGGTGGCCATTACTCCCTTTCCCAAAGGTGGTTGCAGTGGTGGTCAGAAATGGCCACCACAAAGAAGAACTTGACCGGAAAAGAATGTGCAGGAGAAAAATATATACACTTTACTAATTAGTCAAGAATATAGCTACTTAATAGGTTGATAGATCTTGGTCAATTTTAGTTACAGAACTAAGAATACTGAATGCCAATTTGGAATAATATATTCAATATTGTACAACAACAAAAACAAATTTTAAAGGAAATGACTACTACAACTACCACTGCTTTGAAATCTGGTAGGAAGGTTAATCCCACAATAATGTCTACTTTGACAACAACTTCACCCATGGCACAAAAAACAATAGAGGAAACACTACCAACAGAGAAGTCAACTAGCATCTCGAATGCGAATATCCAAGCAATGTTCCTAACTTTACAGGACTCATTGACAAGATTGCAAGAAACAATGATTAAAAACCACAGTGAAACAAGGGCAGATATCAATGAATTGAAGGAAGAAATGGGAAAACTAAAGACAGAAGTGAAAGCGGACATTTCTAAAGTAGAGGATAAAGTGGGGGTGTTGCAGCAGGCCTTGGAGAAAAACGAAGTTATAATAAAAGAAATAGAGAAAAGAACCGAACGAACAGAAAGGGAATTAGAAAGGGTGGATGAAGATCTCAAAAGCATGAGCAAAGAAATGGAGGACTCCCTTGTCCTCCTAGAAATGGACAAGGCAGCAACTTACCTAAGATTCCAAAATGTGACAGAATCAAAAGAAGAAGACTTGGAATACTTGATGGCAGAAATACTGGCCGGTTTATTGAAGATGGATAAAGATGAAATTCAAAAAGAGTTTGATGAAGTCTACCGGGTCAATACAAATTATGCAAGACGCCACAATTGTTCTAGGGAAGTACATATATGATTCACTAGAAGATGTGTTCGAGACATGATATATAGAACCTCAAGAGATAAAACTATAACCTACAAAGAGAAAGAAATTGTGATTCTTAAACAGATACCGAGGAGAATAAGGGAACAAAGGCGTGACTATAAATTCCTGGCAGCATATTTAAATAAAAAAAGAATCACATTTAAATGGCTTATTCCAGAAGGAATGTTAGTGTCGTGGAAAGAGAGGAAAATCAAAATAGATACTATGGAAAAAGCCCAGGATTTTTACGAACGGATGGTGGGCCCACAGGAGCAAAGTAGTAGGGAGAAATTGGACACAAAGTTTCAAGAAGAATACAGTGGACATAAAAATAGAACTGGAATGGTAGGAAACCAAGAAAATACCTATCCACAACAAAAGACAGAAGGAACTACATCAATACAAGCACAAGAAGAGAGAGGAATTGTTACACGACAAAGAGCAAAACAAAACTAAATAGATGGGAGAAGAAAAAAAATTACTATCAATAAACATAAATGGTTTAAATTCAACAATTAAGAGAAAAAGGATATTATCTAAATTAATTAAACATAATGCAGATATAACGTGCCTGCAAGAAACCCATATAAAGAAGAAGGATGAAAAATATTTAGAATGCCCGAAATTAGGAAAATTATTTACCACACCAGCAGATGAGGAGAAAAAGAAGGGAATCGCAGTATATGTGAAAGAGGATTTGAAATCTGAGCTAATATGGTCGGACTTAGAAGGAAGGACTCTGGGTTTGCAGATCTGGATTAATGATATTCCAATTCTTTTAGTAGTAATATATGCCCCAAATGGAGACCAAAAAGAGTTTTTTAAACACCTATATGGAAAATTGGTTGAATTGCAAAAAAGAAATATTTGTATGGTAGGGGACTTCAACTCCATTGCTGATTTCCAAAAGGATCACAGTAATGCCGGGAAGAATAAAAAGGGGAAGAGAGAGCTCCCCAAGATTTGTAGGGAAATGATGAAAGAGCTAAATCTGACAGATATATGGAGAAGATTACATTCTGAAAAAAGACAATTTACATTTTATTCAAATCCCCACCAAACATGGACACGGATTGATATGGCATGGATGAGTGGAGAGATAGCAAATGAGACAAAAGAAGTGGAAATTTTGCCTAATGAATGGGCAGATCATAATCCAATACAGGTAATATGGAAGGGCAGGGCAAAACCAAAGAAAAGATGGACCTTAAACACTCAATTAATAAGAGAGAAAGAATATATTAATAAATTAAAGGAGGAATTGATTTTTTTTATTAAAGAAAATGATAACGGAGAAACCACGAAACAAAACGTTTGGGATACGATGAAGGCGGTTATAAGAGGCACAACAATCTCTTATAATGCTAAGAGAAACAAGGAAAAATATTCCCAACAAAACAAATTACAACAGAGAATTAAGGAGCTAGAAACCCTTCTACAAAATAACCCAAAAGAATCCAAACTGCAAAATCAGATAAGTATAGTCAAACACAAACTGAATTTAATTGATCAAGAGAAAATGACTATGAATTTGAACTTAACTAGACAAATCTATTTTGAACATGCCAACAAGCCAGGAAGATGGCTATCTTATAAATTGAAAAAAAAGAAAGAGAAGAGACTGATATACCAGTTAATAGATAGCAAAGGAGATACATACCAGGAAATAGAACAGAAAAAAGAAATCATTCATAAATACTTTGAAGATTTATACAAAAGAGAGGATGTCAGTGAAGATAGAATAAGGAATTATCTAGATGAAGTAAAGGATAAGGCAATTGGGGAAGAAGTGGCTGAACTATTAAATAAAGACATTACTGAATCGGAATTGAAATCAGCAATAGAGAGCCAGAAAAATAATAAAACCCCGGGCCCAGACGGGATCCCAGGGGAGCTGTACAAGGTAATAGCAGATCAAATCGGACCACTTATGGTGGAAGTTTTTAATGACGTTTTACTAGCAGCTAGGATGCCGGACTCATGGAGGGGGGCACTGATCTCGCTGATCCCGAAGGAGGATACAGATCCCAGATATATAAACAATTACAGGCCGATTTCACTCTTAAATACTGATTATAAAATATTCACTTCTATTATAGCAAACAGATTAAAAAGATTGCTAAACTTGTATATACATGAAGATCAAAATGGATTCCTTCCAACTAGGCAAATAAAGAATAATCTAAGAATAGTATTAGATGTACTAGAATTTTATGAAGCCCACCCAGAGAGACAAGTAGCACTCATGTTTCTAGATGCAGAAAAAGCTTTCGATAATTTGAATTGGCAATTTTTAATTCAAAAAATTTATAATTTGAATCTGGGTACCAAATTTGAAAATATTATAACAACTATATATGACACACAACAAGCTAATATAATAGTGAATGGGGAATGCACCCGCCCAATAAAGATAGAAAAAGGAGTGAGACAGGGTTGCCCACTCTCTCCCCTGCTCTTCATATTAGCATTAGAGACATTATTAACACGAATTAGGCGGAATTCAGATATAAAGGGATTAACAGTTAAGAAAGAGGGATATAAATTGCAAGCGTTTGCGGACGACATGATTTTCTTCCTTGAAGAACCAAAAGACAGGGGACCAAAATTGATGAGTGAATTAGAGAAATTTGGAGCAGTAGCGGGACTTAAAATAAACAAAAAAAACCCAAATTAATGACCAAAAACCTAACAGAAAAACAGAAAATAGAACTAGAAGAAATAATGCAGATACAAGTGACAAAGAAAGTGAAATATTTAGGAATTTGGCTAACCCCACACTGTAAGACACTTAAAGAAAACAATTATGATAAACTGATACATCAGGTAAAGAAAGATTTAGAATCGTGGGGGAAACTTCAAATTTCACTACTAGGCCGAATTGCTACTATTAAAATGAACATTCTCCCTAAATTTTTGTATTTATTCCAAACGATCCCAATTAAATTACATAAAAAGTTTTTTGAAGAACTCAATAGAACAACCCTGAAATTTATTTGGCAAGGGAAAAAATCCAGAATAAATGTAAAAGCAATGCAGGATATGAAGAGCAGGGGAGGGTTAGCATTTCCAAACTGGGAGTTATACCATATGGCCACCTCATTAGTTTGGTTGAAGGATTGGGTGAGTTTAACCAATAAAAGAATACTATTTCTAGAAGGCCATGATTTACAAAGGAGGTGGCACGCCTTTCTATGGGACGTAGGGAAAACCAGTCAAAAATATTTCCATAGACATTTAATTAGAGACGCACTATTAACAATTTGGAGGAAAATAAGGAAAAAACATTATACAAAAGTACCAGTATGGATTTCAACAATGGAGGCAATGATTCACCCAAACAATTTGGAGCTTACCAAAATGATTAAATACAAAGACTTATTAGACCCACAAGGAAATTTGAAACCGAGGCTGGATCTTCAAGAGCAAGGACATAAAATTGATCAATGGGTTTATCTTCAGATTCAAAGCAGATATAAACAAGACAAAAAAGAATTCGGAATTAATAACAAACTGCAACAGTTAGATAAAATTTTATTAGGATCAAATAAAAAAAACATAACAAAATTTTATAACTACTTATTAGAAACAGAACTAGAAGAAGAAATCGTAAAAGGAAATATGATTGCTTGGAGTAAGAATGTAGGGCGCAGCATCACATTAGCGGAATGGGAGAAAGTTTGGGGCAGAAACAATAAGATTACCAAATCGGCAGCATACAAGGAAAATCTTTATAAAATGTTCTATAGATGGCATCTCCCCCCTTCGAGGTTAGCGAAGATGCACCCCAACATGAGTCCGCATTGCTGGAAGTGTAGGAAAAAAGAAGGAACCTTTTTCCATATGTGGTGGTCCTGTGCAGAAACCCAAAAGTATTGGAAGAAAATCAAAACTTGGTTGGAAGAAATCACCAAAGAGCAGATCGAATACAAACCAGAGTCCTTCCTACTAGGGATTTTTGATAAGCAAATTTCCAAAAAAACCAAATACATAACAATACACATTTTAACAGCGGCCAGATTAGCCTTCGCTCAACATTGGAAACAACACCAAATTCCATCAGAAGAAATGATTATTGAAAAAATCTCAAAATGCGCAGAAATGGATAAATTGACTTTGGCGCTAAAAAACAAAGACACTTCACTATACTATGACAGCTGGAATTGTTGGTATAATTGGATTGACCAAAGATAAATAATATATTATAAGGCATAAAAGAAAAGTATCAATACATAACAGCGAGGTAGCGATATAAGTTAAAAACAGGTGTGGTTATATGACACAAGTTAAGGTGATGAAAACAAAAGAAGATCTTGCAAACTGTTAAAATAAGAATACTTTTAATCCTGTAACCTCTTTCTTTCTTTCTTTTCTTAAAATTCTTTCCCTCTCTTCCTCTTCTCTTTTCTTTCTTTTCTTTCTTTCTTTCTTTTGCTTATTTGTGTATGTATTGTGACTGGTTTTAATTGTAAAAATTAATAAACTATATTTAAAAAAAAAAAAAAGAAATGGCCACCACAAAGAAGAACTTGACCGGAAAAGAATGTGCAGGAGGAAGATAAGAAGTGAAAGTTTTGGCTGACCAGGTTAAATTGTAAAAGCAACAACCAAGCTAACCTGGAATTTAAACTTGCAAAAAATAACATTGCTCCCAAAGAAGAGTCAGAAGCAGTGAAGGAAAGTGAAAAGGGAAAGGTTTGGCTTTTTTTCTCTCTCTCTCTCTCCTTCCCTATACTGACAACTAAGAGACTTAAATAAGAAATCGGAAAAATCCGCTTTGGCATCAATAGGCAATTAATCTGAAAATAAAACAAAATGCTAAATGGATAATAAAGATTTCTGGACATTAAAAACTTTCTTTTTCATAAGTAGGAAGGGAGAGAAAAAGAATAAGGGCAGGATCTGGAAGAAGGAGGAGACTTCCTGGAATTAAAAAGAATTTAAAGTAAAACTTCAACAAGACTTCTAAAAGATACATTTTAACTGAAACTTTGCAACTAAATAGTAACCCCAGGAAGAGGAAGTGGGGAAAAAAAGAGCAAAAAAGAAACAGCTTGCATGTATTTGGACTATTTGGTGATCTTTGGATTTTTGGTTATTAAATTTGAATGAGTAAAATCAATCGGGTGGTTGTTTAAAAATTTATACAATGGCACCACTTCTGGATGAATTGAAAATGGAACTTAAAAAGTACAAAGATGCATGAGAAGGGAAGGGTTCTTTTGGCTTCGTTTTTCAATTCTTGGAAATGGAGATTTGGAACTATGAAAAACAACAAGAAAAGATTGCAAAACAAGAAGACTGGGACAAAGAAGAAGCCATCTTTAATGAACAAGTAATTCTATCTGGGGAAGAAAAAGGAAAGCGGGGAAAGAGAATGGAGAATTTAAGACTTAAAAAAACAACTGAAGAAAAGAAAAATAATTCAAAAAATAACTATAATACTGGAAAGCAACAGAAAAGGGGAATACAGAAGAGAGAAATAGAGGTAGAGAGACAAGGGGGTAAAAAGGGGAGAGAGAAGAAGAGAGGGAAGAAGGAATGGAAAAGAAGCTACAAGGGACCGGAGCAAGATATAGAGAAAGAGGACTTATTTAGAGATAATGGCTGAAAATCTAACTGAAAAAGGGATTCTGTAAAGGTACTTAAGATTGTATTGTTATATTAGTAATAGAAATAACTTTAGAAAATTGGAAACAATGTATGATTAAAATGAAGGATAAAATAGTGTAATTTAGTGAAATGTTTGTGAATAAAATAAGTGAAATAAAATAAAGGAGAAAATTGAATTAGGAAGGAACGGGAACATTTTAATTAGTTAATGTTTTATAAAATATAAGTGAAGGGGGGGGATTAATTATGGAAAGCTTATAATTGTTCCCATAGACATATGATATTTAATTGAAAAGTAATGTTAAAGATGTTAAGACTTTAATGAATATTAATATTAATGATAGAATTGAATTGGAAAGGAATGTTGTTTTAAGTATATATATTTATATATTTTTTTCTTTTTTTAAGAATACAGTGTGTATTTTAAGAATGTACCAAGCAGAATCAGAATGGAAGTTATGTATTATATTGAATGTTACAAGTTTAGGGAAAAGATATAAAGGCGTCATATTCCAATCAGTAACTACAGGATAAATTTTGTTTAATGAGAAAAGATAATAGATAATTGAAACAGGACAGACAAAAAAATATAAATATAATGATCTGAATTGAGATGAGATAATTAAAATAAAATTGAGAAAATTAAAAGAAGGGAGAAGCTATGCGGAAAATGTAAAATAGTAATAAGATATGGAATAGAATATAAAAATGAGCATGAACCTGAATTTGTGTCTGTACGAAGAAATGTAACCCGGGATTATGCTGCTTTCAAAAAAGTTCTTTTATTTGTATTTTTTTTCTCTTTGTGAAAACTCAAATAAAATTTACAAAAAAAAAAGCAAAGGGAGGGGGCTCTGGGCACCATGTCTACATGCTCTTCTGAGCTCCCCATATGAGACTGCAGAGCCATGTATTATTTCCTTTTAAGAAAGCCAGAAGTATGGGGGCGGGGAGCTAGCTCACTTCCAGAGGGAGAATATTCCACAGGATGAGGGCAATGCCCAGAAGGCTCTCTTCTTAAATCCTGCCAGTAAGAATTCTTCAATCAGTGGGGCTTGCAACATGCTTTCCTGCCTGACTAGGTGGGATGGGCTGATGTAATGAGATTAGGACAGTTCTATAGTAACCTGACCTCGTGCCATGTAGGATTAATTAATGTTTGTATTAAATGCAACCAATATTGAAACCAACATTTCTGACTTTTATTCAGTATGAAAAAATAATAATAACTAGTTTCCAATGAAACATTAAGATAAATAGTTGGGGAAATTGCTGTATTTGATTTAAGAAATAATTATTTAGTGCTATCTGAGAATCATGGGGGTGGGGGTGGAGTCCAATTTATTTGGAGGCAGTAGTGGGATTCAAATTTTTTTTTACTGCAGGTTCTGTGGGGGTGGTTTGATGGGTATGGCGTAGCTTGGTGGGCATTGCAGGGGAAGGTTACTACAAAATCTCCATTCCCTTTCCACCCCACTAACCTGCTTTCTAGTTCTGTTTTCCTATGCAGGGCAACAAAAGAAGACCCAGCCAATCAGCTGGGACTTGGAAGGCAGAGAATTGATGGGGGCAGGGCCAGTCAGAGGTGATATATGCTGGTTCTCCAAACTACTCAAAATTTCCACTACCGGTTCTCCAGAACTGGTCAGAACCTGTTGAATACCACCTCTGTTTGGAGGGCACCAGACTGGAGAAAGCTGGCACAATATATAAATGATACAAGTAGCCAAAAGATGCCTTTCATTTTTCCTTACATGATATGCAAAATATAGTAAATATCCTGTGAGGGTGGCACATTGTGTTATGACTGATACTGTTGGCTTTCTTTTCCCATATCTTATTTCAACTAGTTTAATTTGATTATGAAGCTTTTTCATAGGATCAATAAGTTTAATTTCCTTAATCTTCTTTAAATTAGTGGCACACATTAGAAATATGAGTGATAAAGCAAATTGTTCTATGCAGAAAAATTCTCTGCTGTTCCTTCAAGTGTTCCTTTTATGACCTGATTTTGCATTTATTCAAAACAGAAATCATTGTAGTCCTTCAAGTGTATTTTTTTATAATGTCTTCAAGGCTTAGAATTACCATATGGTAGAGTTTATTCTCTATTTATACAGAGATGGCTACTTTTCTTTTTTCAAAATCTGGATTCTCCTCCTCCTCCTCCTCCTCCTTGACAATTATTATATGCACAAGACTTCTATGTGAATCTAAGATTGCAACCTGGTTAAATGACTGGAATAAATTGTGTTCACATAGGATGTAAAGCAAGTATCTAGATAAGTAGAAGCCATTATTAGAAATTATGAAAGACATCAGTATGAATATACCAGTATGTAAAAAGAAAGATTCTGAGTTTACATTGAAAGTACATGGGAGTAGTTAAATTAAGAATATTTACCAAATAAGAAACGAATAGCAGTAAAATTATTACCAAGAAAAAAGCTCACTGTCTTAGTTGATTAGAAGCATATATTTTATATGTTTATTTATTAAGTATTTGTATATATAGATTTTGTCTACAACATAAGGTTGTGTTCGATGTATTGTACATAGTGTTTTTCTTTTTTAATAAAGTTAAATAAAGTTTTCTTTTAAAATAAAAAAAGAAAGTACATGGGATTTTTGCTGGTTGTTTCTTTTTCCCTGTAGTAAAAATGGAGCACATAATAATTGTGTATTATGCTTCAAGGAATGCTTTGCTTTAGTAGTGCTTCCTGTAAAACATCTTTGAAGGTAACTACTTCATGAAGGAATATGGTCCCCTGCTTCTCAAGTGAGAGATTGTTGTGTTGCTTTCCTTCGCAATGCTGCAATAAACCTCATCTCAAAAGCCTCTCATAACTAGAAGCAAGGATGGTAAGAAGTGACCCAAAGGGCCTCCGAGAGCAGCTCCCATCATTACTGCATCCTGAGAAGACAGAGTATTAAGTCTCCGTAATGAGACACCTTGTCAAGTCAAGTATAGCCTGCCTCACACATTTCTAGGATACGTAGGAAAAGATTGTGATTATGCACAGATGCCAATGTAAGAGAATGCAGAGAGACTCTTTTTATATAAGAAAAAAAAAGAAGTCTGTGTGACAAAATGTCTCATTCTATTTATATAAATTCAGGAATACAGGCACAACGATATATACAGTATATGTGACTAATTGCTAGGTTTTCAATTTTGCTCATTTCTGTGGGTAGAGTACACACATTCTCCAATTGCTTTGCATTATTGTTGTTGTTTTTGGCTTTTGCCATGAACTAATTTCTTGTCCATCAGAAAGGTCGGCAGTTCAGCGGTTTGAATCCCTAGCACCATGGAACGGAGTGAGCTCCTGTTACTTGTCCCAGCTTCTGCCAACCTAGCAATTTGAAAGCATGTAAAAATGCAAGTAGAAAAATAGGGACCCCAGTGTTCCATGCACCTTCAGCATTTAGTCATGCCAGCCACATGACCACAGAGACATCTTTGGACAGTGCTGGCTCTTCGACTTTGTAGTGGAAATGAGCACCCCCTCCTAGAGCCGGAAACGACTAGCACATATGTGCGAGGGGAACCTTTACCTTTAATTTGTACAGTATGTTCCGGCTTGCAAAATTTCTTCAAATCATTTAGATCCCTGAAATACAAATGTTCCTTTTCTCTGTATCCAGCCCTCCTGCCTGAAGATCTCTTTCTCCCCTTACAATATTATGATAGGATTTGGAGAAGTACAAGAAATTTTCTTTTGCCTCTAAGAGGCAGGATTCATTTATCTCAAAAGAGGAAAGTTCTCCTAGCTCTTGTCCCAAAGGAACGCTTGTTACTTCTCATTTCTTGATCTGTTTTGGCCTTCTCCCACTGTTGTTGTTGTTTTTTCCCTCCTCATACTTCTCAGTCTCTTTTCTTCTATAAAAAGCATGATTGCATAAGAAATGTTTGTAGATGCCAGCCACCATAAATGAATTATGCATTGATTGGTAAATAGGCAATGACAGAAAGTGATATACGAGCCTTGTGCTAAGCTGACTCTGAGGAGGAGTTTTGAAAAACCACAGGATTGGTTTGTCAGCCTCCAGAACATCATAGCCCATCCATCTTTGATACTGAGGAGATGGGGATTGCCTCTTTGTGCATGAACTAATATTTTGCTGCTCAACATAGTATTCTGCAGCATATTATTGTTTTGGAGGATAAACTGTAATTTCTCAATTACATTAATTTCAAGAATTTCAAGAATTAATTTCTCACACAGGATATGAAAGTTTTTGTTTAATTAACTGAATTGCATAAACAAATGACTAACCTCTCACCTGATCAGTTCTGTTTTCTCTAAATTTGATTTGAAGGCTTTAAAATATCAGTGGCAATATTGGTATAGGTCTGTTTCATAATGTATCAAGATTAAATCTGAAGCTAAACAACATGTTTATATAGTGTAAAAATACTAAAGAATGCATATCTTATTGAGTGACATGAGATCTCTTTTTCAGTACATGCCATACCAGTGGTGGCTAAGCTTTTGGAGCTCCTGTGTCAAAAATTGTGTGTGCACTTGCATGCTTACACTCGTGTGCCAGCACCAAAAGGCAATGCACACACCCCACACCCCCTATGCATGTGCATGCAATCCTCACCCATACCACCCCCCTTTACCCACACTGCACCTCACAGCTGATTTTTGGCAGTTTTGAGGTCTTTTTTGGCCTCTCAAAGGCTTGAGGAAGGCTTCTGCAGGCTTTGCAGGCCAAAAACTAGCCCCGTTTCGTCACTTCCAGTATTTTCAGAAAAGCAGGGAGATGAAACAGGGCTAGTTTTCAGCCTGCAAATCCTGCAGATGCCTTCCTTAAGCCTTTGGGAGGCCAAAAAAGGCCTCAAACCTGCTGAAAATCAGTGGTGAGGCATGCACATGTGCAATGAAGTAAATTTGCCTGTAGTTTGTGTGCTGGCACAAATGGCTCTGCGTGCCACCTGTGGCACGCATGCCATAGGTTTGCCATCATGGTGCTATACTATACAATCACAGCAAGCTATTGAAGAAGCTTTTTGGTACATCCATGATCTGTGTCTAGTGTTGCATTATAAATTGTTATGTCTCCTCTTGGAAATTCAAACAAACAAACAGAAAGCAGCCGTTTCACAATCAAATCAAGCCAAGAGTGGTTTCAGGTACGGGTCTACGGGTCCCTCTCCGTTTGCAGGAATTAACAAAATGTCCCAGACCCCCGCAATAAAGGCACAAGCCTTCCTGAAACCTTCTCGAACGTTCTCGCGCCGTTAAGCGAGGGCGGAGTGCTCCCAACTCCATCGTCTCCTCTGTCTTAACTGTAGCTTGTGAATGAAAAAGAGAAGGTGGTTCCACAACGGGCCGTCTGCTTCCGCGCTGTTGTAAATGGGCTTCAATCCGTAAGCACTGAATTATTAATGCATCCAGAGTTAAAGCCCGCTCTGCATGGACCAGCTCATCTTTGATGGCATCAGACAAGCCTTCCTGGAATGCAGCCATATGAGCCGGTTCGTTCCAGTTAGAGTCCAAACACAGCAAACGAAATTCTGCAACGTATTCCTGCAGGGAACGTTTCCCCTGATTAATGTCCCGTAAACGTCTGTCCACAGTTTGACTTTTAATTGGGTTTTCAAACATAACCCTCATTTGTTGCAGAAAACCCTGAAAATTATCCAGTAAATGGCTATCTTGAGTTAACAAGGGAGTAGCCCATTTGGCAGCCTCCCCAGACAAAAGACTAAGAATAAATCCTGTCTTAGCCCGGTCATTTGGAAAGTTTTCAGGCCTCAAGGACATAAATAATTGACACTGCCCCAGAAATGCCGGAAACATGTCCATTTGTCCTGAAAATTTCTCCGGCATGGATACCGGGCTTTTCCTCAAGGGAGGGGCTGAAGGAGCAGCAGGAATTTGCAAGCTTGAAATATGATTCAGCAACTGGGTTACCTGGTTTTGGAGGGTCTGGTTACTTTGTAACAGCTGGTTTATTTGTTGCTGTTGCTGCTCCACCAAATGCTGCAGTTGATTTAAATCCATCTTGCTTTAAAGATGGTTTGTTTGGGCCAGGAACAATAATGTTATGTCTCCTCTTGGAAATTCAAACAAACAAACAGAAAGCAGCCGTTTCACAATCAAATCAAACTGAAAGAAATAACAAGATAACGGCTGGCATAAACTGTTAGGACTCCTCTTCGAAATTCAAACAAACAAAACAGAAAGCAGCCGTTTCATAATCAAATCAAACTGAAAGAAATAACAAGATAACGGCTGGCAGAAACTGTTAGGACTCCCCTTCGAAATTCAAACAAACAGAGAGCTCTTTGCTGTAACATCCTCATTCAAAATAGTTATTTTGTTCCTGGCGAAATGCACCAGCTCAGCTGTGTCCTTTTATACCCATTAAGGCAACGTGCTAATTAACTGGCTTGCCCTTCAGATTAACGTTTCCTGGTTCTGACGTCAATCCACGATCTAACAGTCATCAGAGTCAAAACTCCCAACAGGATCGATCCTTCTAATCACAACAATAAATTATGGCAATTCTCTTTTTCCAAAGACTCTAAAAATGCTAATTTTATAAAGAAAAAGCTGTGGATCTCAAATGAAGTCTTTTATCTATCACCAAATTCCAGTTCCATGTTTTCTGTTGTTAAATTTGTGACTTTGGTCTACATTCAACAATACCCCTGTTTTCCAAGAAAAAATAGAATTCTTATTTGAAATTATTTTGATTAAAGCTGTAGATCAATTATTTTTATTAATGCTGTAGATTATTTTAATAAATATTTTTGAAGCTTTATTTGAGAATGTTCTTTCACAAATAAATCCTTTTCCCTTGTGAAATTAAATAATATATTAAATGTTCACTTTTTTAAAAAAAGATGAATCATTATAGTAAAGTAGAATATTAAAAATATCATCTTAGGAGCTACAAACATACTTAAATAACAAGCAAATCCAAATATAGAATAGCTGTAGCTGAAATATACTTTATCAACATAAGAATATTTTTCAGGATTATTTGCAAATGACAGAAACACTTGGTAGTGTCTTTAGCATTCATTCTTTTTGCCTTTAAGAAAGGAATGAAATCCTTTGTTCTGTATTGGATTGGTGATGATATTAATAGCTTTTTATGGTTTATTTAAAATAATATTGGAAGAGAGAATATAATCCTCAGGAGAAAGGAGGAGGAGGATACTGCTTTATTGGAGTAGAGGGTAAATATCCTCAGGGGAAAGGAGGAGGAGGATACTTGTGGATAAAAGGTTAGATCTAAAATCCATCCAATTCAAAATGTCACCCTCCTAACATTGCAGGCCTCCGTGAACTCTTGAATTTAATCACATGATGTGCTATAAATACAGAAGAGATGCTGGTTTTGGATCACCTTTTATCTAGTGCATTTCTGATTTCAAGTGCTTAGTAATAAATCTACTCCACCAAACTTCCATGACACCATGCCGGTTAAAGACAATAGTATGAATTGTTATTTTATTTTTGAATTAGAGCTTTGGCATGGATGGCTCTCCTACATTTCCCTAAAATGCACATTTTTTAAAAGTGAGAATTCAAGCTTCCTTTCTGGCCTGAAAAATCTTGTATAACTGCAAGAAGCAGCCTGATTTACCCACAGACCTGCTACTTGCTGAAATTCTTTTTTCATAGCCATGATGCCTTATAAAATGTATTAAAGCTGTCCTTCCTCCAAACTGCTTCAATACTAATCTTTGTGACATCCCACAGATCTAGATTAGGAGATTTATCAAAGCTAGAAACAGAAAGGAGCAGATTTAGATGTGTCTGAGCCCTCCACTAGAAATGAAAATTTGTTCTGTTTTTGCATAGGATTTTCACAAATTTATACACATTCTCACTGTACGTTTACATGTCCTGAAAGAGAGAAAGATCCTTAACAATAAATCATCAATACACACAATTGTGTGATGGACCAGTTTTTGATTCCTGGTGCTGGAGGGATTACCTTTTAAATATATGCACGGTTGTTCTTGGCATTGTTATTAAATTTAAAGACAACTTTAGCATTGCCTGTTTCATTTAAGAAACCTTATTTATATCAAGCAAAATCTTGTTGCATAGGAAAAATAACCCCATAACTTTACCTAAACATCTTTTTAGCTTTCAAGTTGTTATGGTTATCCACAGTTTCCCTTATTTATTAAATTGTTAGAAGAGGGTGCAATTTTTCTCTACCTGGGACAATATTTTTAAACCACATTTAAATAGTCATTGAGTCTACAAGGATATGTTCAGTAATATAAGCATGTAGAAATGTGAATATTTTGAAGGGTGATTGGGGTGTTAAGGATAGACAGGTTGTTTTGTCTTGCTTTGTCCAAAAGAATCCAAAGATTGCACTGCCAATTATTGGACAATTTCAGTGATACAATATATTGCTGGTTTTGCCAACTTGAAAAAAATGCAACTTCCCATTTTTTTGTCTCACCTAGTGCCTACTACGTGAGCTAGTCCCAGGACTGGCTCCTGTAGTCCCAGGACTCTATGAAAGCAAAAGTTGAACAAAAATACCAAGATAGGAAGAATATTGACACCTTTGAATTTTGGGATTAGAGAACATTCCTGAGAATATAGTGGACCATCAAAAACAAACAAACTGATGGCTCATTGAACAAATCAACCCACAATTCTCCCAAGAGACACAAGTGGTTAGGCTCAAATTATCCAATTTGGACAAATTATGCAAATACCCAGCTCTCTGAAAAAGGTCCTAATGTTGGGAAAGGTGAAAGAAAGAAAAGAAGAGAATGAACAGCAGCAGGATGAATGACTTAGTTACTTAGGCAAAGTATGCACCACTAAAAAACCTGAAAGACTAGATTAGAGATAGATCATCAAGGATAAAATCTATATATGCAAAGACCAAGAGTAAAAAAATCAACAACTCAGTGTCACATAATCAATCAATCAATCAATCAGTTTTTACAACATTTTCTAGAAATAGTAGGAATTGGAAACTGAATCCAAAATAACATAAAGCTACGCTGGCAAAATGGCAAAATTAGCTGTATTCTTCAAAACAGCTCCGGTGCAAACCTAGGTATGCCCATGAGGTTAATTTGTTTCATGTAATTCTCTCTTCTTTTCTTTTATGGAATTCTTTTCAGTTAGGATTTTAAGTTTCATAGTTTTAATATAGAGACATGTGGCAGACAGACTTGCAGTATGTAGCAAAGTAAAGTTCTAAATATTACATGCTATATAGACTTTGGGAAATTTCATTTAAAAGCATTAAAGAATTTGCCCATCCCCCTGATGGATAGAAGCAACATAAACTTAGGAATTTCAATGTCCTGTAGTCAATCGGAAGCATACTGAGATGGACTTTTGTAAAGTGAAGTAAGTGTCAGCCTTCTTTTTCTCTGTGTTTTAATCTCCAGATCTGCCTGAAATCCAGCCAGTGATGGGATCAGCTGACAGGGGTTGCAGCAGTGGGTCAAAAGAGCCACATGTGGCTCCAGAGCTATAGGTTGCAGACCCCTGGATTAGCGAGACATTATTCCACTGTACTCAGTAGGAGTTATGGCACTCTGTATTATTTATTTAACATCAGAACAATGTAGCAACAGTGATTGGCAACCAGATTTTCATTACTTCCATTAGATTAATTATTTGAATCCATCTTTTCAATATAAAATAATGTAACCCATCTTTGAGCTATCATGGATTGGATCTGCAGAATTGTCAATGGTGGATGAATACCTGAATGGTTTGAAAAAAAATTTTTTTTAATATGTGCATGTGGGAGAGAGATCATGTTTTAAAAAAATCTCAATCTGCATTTGCCGAGGACCTAAAATTAAGACTGCTGTGAATAGCTGCAATTGTCCATTTCCAGTGTGGCAATTGCATATTTGATGTTGATAATCGGCCTCAGCAAGCAGAAGGTTTACAAACAGATTTAATAGATCCACTTTTTTTAGTGATTTGAAGAACAGAGTATTGTATGATTACTGTGGAGCAGTAATTCACAGCACCATTAGGTATGAGCTTTTGAACATGTCCGTGGTTTAATCTGAGCCTTTCAGTGGGGAACAATGAGAAATAGCAGGGATGATTCACAATAGCCAGTTCTGGGTTTTGAATGGGCACGATGTACAATTGTATATGATATACACAATGGACATCCATCACAATTGAAGAAGTATAAAAATCCTGTCAGCGTGAAGAATAATGGAAATCTCTCTTTTTTTTCCCTCTCTCTCTCTTCCAAATACAAGACTAATATTCAGGAAGCTGACAGTTTCCCCTTTCAAAATAAATTGAAGGGTTTTTTGTATCCTAAACTAAAATCTAGGCATGTGACATATGAAAGAAGAAACAATTATTCTAGTTTTGTTGGGAGATACAGAAGGGATTAAAAGCATAGGATCAGATGATTGAATAGAGAGGAGAATTTGTATGAATAGTGTTTTAAACTCTAGTGTAATAATTTGAACTTTTTTTAAAAAAAATCTCCTGTACAATTATAATTATGTTTCCCAGTTATTAGCAGATTAAACATAATAAATAAACCATGCATGACACAATTATTTATATTCAAGTTCTCCTTGTTTTCTTATCTGTAAGCATGAAGTACATGCATGTACTTATCTATAAAAGTGATTTAGATCAAGTGAAGCAAGTTTAAATAAAGATAAATTAAAAGTGTAGGCATAGGATTCAAATGAATCCTGGACAAAAGTTTAGTAACAGGTTAATTTAGAAAAGAAAGATATTAATGTGGCATGCGACGAAGGGTGACACAATGGCAGGAATTCTTGAAAGAATATTTCTAAGGTTTATGCAAAGGGTTTCACAGGACAGAGAAGGAAATATATGCAACAATCATAATCAGATAATCATAGAAACAAAGGGCAGGAAGGGACCCTATGGTCAAATTTTCTAATCAAATTCTGTCTTTGAGGCAGGAGGCTTATACTGACCCAATCAAATCATTATCTAATTTATTTTAAAAAAACCTCCAGTAATGGAGCACCCACAAGTGCAGGAGGAAATTAATTGATTAATTGCTGTTACTGACAGAAAAGTTCTATTTAATTCTAAGTTGCATCCCTCTTTGATTCCACCCATTACTTTTTGTCCTGCCTCTGGTTTCTTGGAGAACAAGTCTTTTTTGTAACAGCCCTTCAGGTGCTGGGAGACAATTATCATGTACCCCTATAGGTGAGACATACCTAGGTCCATCAACCATTCATCATATGATTTAGCCTCCAGACTCTTTTTCATCTGTATTTCTCTTTGCATACTTTCCAGGTTCTCAAAATCTTGTTTGTATCACGGTGATCAGAACTGGATACACTATTTGAATTTTCATCTCGTCAGCATGGTGTGAAGCAGTCCTATCACTTTTCGTTGACTTGACACTATCTCTCTGTTGTTGCATCCAAGGAATTCATTATCTTTTTTGGCTGTGCAGCACACTGTTGGCTCTTACTTAGGTGATGGTCCATTAGGACTCCTAAATCTCTCTCACAGTTACTACTACTGAACCAGGTACCACCTATTCTATACCTATGCATATGATTTTTCCTACCTAAGTGCAAGGTCTTACTTTTCTCACTACTGAACTGCATCTTGTTCAGTGGGACCAAATGCTTGAGTCTGTCAAGATCTTTCTGGATCTTGAACCTATTTTCTATAGTGTTAGCATTCACCCCTGATTCAAATCTGATGAGTTCATCTCCTATTCCTTCATGAAAACTCATTTATGAAGACGTTGAAGAGTGATGGGCCCAAAACTGAATGTTGTGGTAGCCCCACTGTATGCTTTCTTCCATGTAGGTGTAGTTCCACTGAAGACCTACCCACTAGATGTAGGTGGAACCCAGTTGTGGATCCATCTAGTGATGGCACTGCCTATCTCATATTGTTCTATCTTACCAAGAAGAAACCTGTGGTGCATTTTTTTTAAATGCCTTGGTGAAGTCTAGTTGTATTATATCAATACCATTTTGCTGGTCGATTAATTTAGATACTTTATCAAAGAAGACAATAATGTTTGTTTGGCAGGATCTCTTTTAAAAAAACATACTGGCTTCTAGTTATCTCTTTGTATCTAGGTGCTCACAAATACTTTGCTGTATTATCTTTTCTAGGATTTTCCCAGTCAAGTTGATTGGCCTATAATTTCTTGCATTCATTTCCCCTCCCCCGCTTTTTTTTTCTAGATTGGGATTACATTGATTTTTTTCTAGTGGTCTGTATTTCAATGTGAGTCCAACCTCAAATTAATATGAACTGTGCAAATAGAACAACCTTGTTTGTTCTAGTAATGATATGCAGTGTTTCCATAGCCTCATTTAATCTTCACTGAAAAATATAACCATTGCCCTCATTTTATGATTGGATGGCTTTGGAAGATGCTGTAAATCCATAAAGGAAAAATAGCTATAGTCAAAATTGTTGGGGGAAAAAGTGAAATATGAAATATGAACTCTTTCATCTATCTATTATTTGTCTATTTCTATCTATCTATCTATCTATCTATCTATCTATCTATCTATCTATCTATCTATCTATCTATCTATCATCATCTAGCTATCATTCTCTCTGTCTACTTACCCATCTCCTACTTCCTTACCTACAAGAGACAGACTGACAGACAGACAGATAGACAGACAGACTGTGAGGCAATAATGATAAAAATAAAGATTTTCTAGAGCATAGCTTAATTCTTGATGACAGTATCAAAGCATTTACAAAGATATCTTAGCAACAGAACAAAACTGATTTGTGCTTGTTTTCTGCTAGAATTAACATTGTCTGGTAGAATTAACATTGTTGGTTTCCCAGTCTTATAACCTTCAAAAGTCATGATGGCCTCTCATTTATTATAAACTAGGGCCTGATCAATTAAGTGCTCTGTTTTTCTGAATTTTACTCCAGATCTAACCATTGAGACAGACTATTGCTTTATTGACTGACAAGACTTCCAGCATTCCAAATCACAAGACTGAATGAGATTTAGTAACCTATATGCCTAATAATTATGCTAAGGAGAGGGACATACTCATGTGATCCTTTCTTTAGTGCAACTGTACTGACTCATGGATACCGATATGGCCTATTTTATTTATGAAAGAAGTGATTCTCAAAATAATTTCATTGATTTAGTAGGCTTATATGTCAATCATTTACATTGCTAATCAGAATAGATCACGGTTTTATCACACATAACACACATGCACATGAAAAAAAAAACAATATAAATACTAAAACACAAATGCAAAAAAGCATTGCCAAATACATACAATGAAAATCCATATAACAGGTGGAGCCTATCTCAATTTGTTTCTACACAAAGATCTATAGTGATAACCAGGTTTTAATTAGTTTTCTAACAGGGCTGCAACTTGTCAAATCTCCAGAACAATGTTATTCCAGAGAAAGGGTAGCAGAGTGATTGAAAAAAAAAAAACCAGTCAAAAGCACCAACTTTCTTTTCTCTAGACTAATATTCAATATAATTGGCATATAAAGTTTTTTGTATAGGGAATTATATTTCCAGTTTTATCTTTGCATGTGGGTAGCTGAAGGGAAAATGACTTGAGAGGACTTGGTTAATTGTTTTTTTTCCTAAGGAAACCTTATCATTTAGGATATTGATATAATCTTATTCCCACAATGCTCAATTCTTTTTAATACTGCAGTCAGCATTAATGGATTTTAGTGCAGCCAAATGGTGTGTTAGGGAGGTATTTGAATACTCAAATAGTTCCAGAAATTATTCAAAAGAATTAAAAAAAAAGAATAAAGAGAGAATTGAAAAAAACCAGCTTCCTAAACATAAAACAAAAAGATAAGAAAATATAGCCTTTTTATTTTCTGTTTGTGAAGTTGTTATTTATTTACTTGTTATTTATTTAGTTGTCCTGAGGAAAGGAATGGAAAACTGAAAGAGTTTTAACTAGGCCCCTGTTGCCATTAAATTTAAACTCAATGAAAAGTTAAAGGGGTGAAGTGGAGGGAAAAAAAACCTTTCCATAAATGATTCCCTCCAGGATGACCACAGGACTACTTCTCTTACATGGTGTACATCCAGGGCATGAGGATGGTTGCATGGAGAATTCTTACATGGGAAGAATGCAAAAATGGTTGGTGAAGGTCATTTCAGTGGGATGAGGAAAGCACATTTTTCTCCTGACCTGGACACTTTTTACAGAGGTGCGATTGAGAACGTTTTAATTAACTGCCTCGCTGTTTGATTTGGTGGCAGCAGTGCCTCAGATAGAAAGTCCATACAGAGAGTGATGAGGACAACTGAGAAGATCATAGGAAGCTCACTTCCTGGTATTCAGGATACTGCTTATAAGTGCTATGTGCTTAGAACTCAAAGCATTGTTAAAGGACCTCACACACCCACTTTACAGTATGTTTCTGTTGCTCCCTTTGGAAGGAAGTTTCAAAGTTTTCTAGCATAAGGATGTCAAACTCAATTTCATTGAGGGCTACATCAGGGCTGTGGTTGACCTTGGTGGGCCATCTGGGCATGGCTAATTTGGTGGACATGGCCAGCTTAACATCACTCACTGAGCATGGTCAACTGAATGGGCATGGTCAGCTTGATGCCACTCCCCAAATTGCTGGCATGTTTCCTCTTTGCACTGGGTAGACTGGGCTGAAACCACACTAGTCAGATGTTTGCTCTTTGTTTTGGGTAGACCAGGATGAAGCCACGCTGGCCCGATGTTTGTTTTTTGCATTGGGTAGATTGGGCTGAAAATACATGGGCTGGCCCCTTAAATTTTCCAGGATGGCCCGGGGGGTCATATCCAACCACATCATGGGTTGGATCCAGCCTGCAGGCCTTGTGTTTGACACCCCTGTTCTAGCAGGACCACTTGATTCTGTAACAACTTTGTTCCCTATGCTGTCTGCCTGGTAAACATCCAGTTATTTATTATCATTAGTTCTGGATGGGGTTGCACTTCTGCTTTGGAGAATAAGTCAATCCCCTCTTCTCTATGATAACCCCTCAAGTACTAAATGTTCTCCATAATCCTTCTCCTAGATGGGCTAGATATACATAGCTCCCTCATACAATTAGCCTTCAGACCCCTTATCATCATTGTTGCTCTTCTCTGCACACTTTTGACAACAGCTCTTTTGCATCATGGTGAGCAGATCTGGATGTAGTATTCCAAGTGTGATCTTGTCAGTGTGATATAAGTGGTACTATCACTTCTCATGATATCACTTCTTGTGAAAAGAAGGACTAGGGGTGACATGCTCGTAGTGTTCCAATATCTCAGGAGCTACCCCAAAGAAGAAGGACTCAAGCTATTCTCCAAAGCACCTGAGGGCAGGACAAGAAGCAATGGGTGGAAACTAATCAAGGAGAGAAGCAACTTAGAACTAAGGAGAAATGTCCTGACATTTAGAACAATTAATCAGTGGAACAACTTGCCTCCAGAAATTGTAAATGCCCAACTCTGGAAGTTTTAAAGAAGAGATCGGATAACCACTTGTCTGAAGTGGTGTAGGATTTCCTGCCTAAGCAGGGGATTGGACTAGAAGACATCCAAGGTCCCTTCCAACTCTCTTATTCTATTCTGTTCTAATTTAAAAGCAATATGTCTACAGCCAATGAAGATGCCTTTCATTCAGAGTAGAGAAAATCTACTGTTTTGTGTTTGGACTTATGTGAAAGTGAATGGATTGCAAATGATAGGGATGGTCTGGTGATATGATGGAAGCATGATAGGATGGCCATATGGGTGGGTGCAGCAGATATGTTGAATGGAAGTATTTTGATGCTGTTAATTTATTTATGCTTACCTACAGTACATAATACTTAATTGGCTTTCTTGCTGCATTGACTCTTTGCTTGCTCCAATTGGAATGATTGAGAAAGAAATATTAGAGTCTCAGAAAGCTTAATATGTTTGAAGTTCTACTCCCATTGTGATGGGACATATTATGGAAGCTGTTAGACAAGCTGTAAGATAGTCTAACAATTTGATACAGTGCTAATTTGAGTCCTTCAACCTTGTCCCAGCAGATTTAATGGACATCATAACCACAGTTGATGTTGGTTAATGTCAGATTCATGCTCAATAAGACTTTGGTCTTCCACAGTGCAATACTCAATAAGCATCTAATTTGCATCATGAAGACTTGATTGAATTCTGCCAGATTTCTGGGTGTTCCAGCAGCCTCAAGATAGTGATTGCAAAATGCAAGTGAGGGAGTACACAAATTTCCTCAGCAGTGACTAGAAATACTGCCCACAGATGGCTAGGTATGACTATCTGTATATTACATTGGGCCTTACTGCAATGTTTGAATAGCTATCGATGTACCAATTGTCCTATTGCCTGGAAGTGGTTTTCCTTGTGAAGAATCATAGCAGACAGCTAGGCTGTTGGTCTGTCTGATTCTATTGCTACATTTGACTGAATTCAAGATGTGGCTTATGCATATTTGAGGGATGGAATGATTTCAGCTATCTTGAAGGAGAAAAGGGGAAGGCAGCAGGAGAAATAGAAGGGAATGGTCCCTGGGGGGTAGTTAGGAGGGAACCAGACCACTGAATAAACCCCAAGATGGTATTTTGTCTACTTGTTGTAAATAGCTTTCCTGGATATAGTAAAAAGCATAAAAGCCTCCTCTTTAGCTCTTGCCTCACAATCAGGAAGCTGTGAGTTCGATCCTAGGTAGAGGCAGATATTTCTCTCTCTGAGCACACTGAGAATTTATCTGCTGAATATAACTCCACATTGGTGACAGGAAGGGCATCTGGCCAGTAAACATTCAGCTCCATTCAGTTGCCCAGACCCCACCCTGCAAGGGATAATGAGATCATTAAAAGAGGATGATAAAAGCCTCCACTGTGTTATTTTCTGTATCAGTTGCCACTTTTGCAAAGGAAAATTTAGCTCCAGTTCAAAAAGAACCGCATCCCAATGTTTCATTGTTCCTCACATTGCCACTGCTCTGACAAGAAGACCATATCACAGTGTGACCTCTTTCCAAGTCAGGCCATGGTTGTTCTAGGCTAGATCGATGGAGGGCTTGCCCATTCTTTAGGAAGCAACCTTTAGATTCAGACATTTTGTCAATTATTTGCCAAGCTCCAGGTTTTTTTAGAGAAGGCTGTGAAGGAAGTGTACCTTTGCTACAGTTGCTGAATAGGTGGCTTCCAGATCCAATTCATACGACTCATGATTGCCTTTAATCTCTACCGGTACCAACAAAACACTTCTTAGCCAGATCCCACTGTCCCATGTTTTCCTGAAAAACTAAATGTTTACATGAAATGAGGGATTTGGAGGCATATCCGTGTGCTTTCTCAGTGACCAACTCTGTCTATACTCTGCCTGAGACACAGAATGCTCCCAACTACTTGTCCTTAAAAAACAAGAACACTGAAGACTTTTTTTTTTTTAATTTTGCAGAGTGTTAGATGCTGATAGCTGATAATGTATTGTTTGTTTTGCTTGCTCTGATTGTCAAGCACCATAAGCATATGGAATTAGGCAGTATATAGCATTTGTATAAATAAAATAATGCATTCCCGCTTTGGCTCAACAGATTTCTACCAGTTTGACATCGTCATGTTTTATTTACAGAAACATTCTGACATTTTAATGTAATAGCCAAAGGCTTATTATGTGCTGTCAATGCAGATTTTTACAACAGGACCAGGTCTCCAAAGGCTTCAGCTAACACTACCATGAACTTATTTTATGAAACTGACAAGGGAAAAACCCCTTCCAAGAGAAATAAAAGTCTGTATGGTTTCTTTATGAGTTATGCAATCCGATAAGTATATTATAATTTCAGAATATTATTCAACATTATATCTTTCTTTCATCTTCAAAGGGACAAAATTTCAAAGTAACACTGGTATCTTAAAATACAACTACATTTACCTTCAAAGGTCCAATCATACTCTCATTATAGCATGAGACTGCTATAATATGATCAGAAGCAGAGAACTTTGTTGTTTCATTGGAGAACATGATGGCAATTACTAGTTTTGAAGCCTGTGGCAGGAATCCCAATTACTTTTCTATATGATTCTAATGTGTTTTTATATTTGTAAATAGTTTATGAATAAGAAGGCTCTTCTGAACCTACATCCAACTTCAGAATAAACATGCCATATCTGTCTGTCTGTCTGTCTGTCTGTCTGTCTGTCTGTCTGTCTGTCTGTCTGTCTGTCTATCCTGTCTATCTATCCAATCTGTCTGTCTATCTATCTATCTATCTATCTATCTATCTATCTATCTATCTATCTATCTATTATCTAGCTGTCTGTTGATCTGCCTATCATCTATCTCTGACATGTCTTCATTAAGTTTTTGTAAATCTCATTTTGGCCAATGAATGCAACAGGCTTAAGTTGTAAAGTACTATATGCATTTTCTTCCAATAACGTTCAAGGGAAGCCCTCAAGCTGTATAAAATTTGTTACTTCGTCATACATAACTTGAACAGAACTCAGCTGACTGGCAATCACTGAAGCTGAAAGATTGGAAACTAAGATCAGATATGATCATCATGGAAACATTATTGTTGACTAAAAGGTAGGTCAAGAACTCTTCAAGTCAAGACCAATGCATTGTTACTGTGCCATCAGTAGAAATAAAGCCATTTTTAAAACTCTGTTTCTTGAAACAAATAAAATGAAGGCTTCTGAAAAATGCATACAATTCTTGCCATTCTTTATGTTTATTGGTGGCTTTCCTTGGTTAACAAATTCATGTCAGATTCAGGAGAAAAGTTCAATGTACACAATGCTAGCTTAAATTAGCTTTTCTGACAGTTGGAAAATCAAATAATAGCAAAGAAAAAAAAAACTTTAATCATCCTCATATATTCAAAAATAAGCTTTTCTATGTTCAGTGGGAGTAATGCACATGAAAAAACTTACAGTCAAACCTAGCATTTTACTTTTTCCCCACAGAAGGTATGCACATTTTATATTGATATTAACAATTATATTTACAAAATACCAAATTAAATATTTTTTGCTATAAATCATTCAGAATCATTGAATTTGAGCTGTGGCAAATGAATATCATAAATAAATAAATTTACAAAATAACAAAACAATAATAAACTATGAAGCCATATTTTGAGCAACTATATATTAGATTATTGATGAATAGATTACTCATATTTTTAACAAATTTCTTTGATTACAACAGAGCAACTGTATAAGTTTTACTTGTATCTGAACTTACATTTTGTAAGATTTTATAAGGTCTTATACTCTTGATTTTAAAAGATCAGCACTCACAGGGATGTAACATGAATTTTGTAGTGGTATGTCAGTGAAAATGTGGCTTATTTAGAAAGGCTTACCTCTTCTAAGACCTCTATAAATGTCAGTATGTAACATCTTTTGTTTGTGGTTTAAAAAACTAAAACAAAACTAAAACACTTTGTCTAGTGTTTGTATATTTTACTTAATTCAAAAGCTATCCATACAGATTTTGCTATAGTGGTGCAAGCAGCCAACTTTGGCTGTTGTCTGATGATAATTAGGTTGGCCTTGGTAATGTTTAAAGCAGTGGGTCACTTGGAAATTACAGGGTTGATTGGATAGCTTATTAAAAAAAAGTTCCCAGAAAAGAACAGTGTCAAATTACTTTATTACCACTGGCAGGAAAGCTGTGTGGATAGAGTCACCAACAGCCAAGTTTACTTTCCCTTTTTATTAGAAGAAAGGAACTCATATTGTTTTTCTCTTATGCTTTATCTTTCTCTAGTGTCTAGGACCAATCAATCTATTTTTGCAAAGTTGCTTTTTCTCCCCAAACTTTAAAGTTTGAAAGTAGAGTGCAACTTATTGGTCACTAGCTCTAGAAAGCTGCCAGGGAGGGTAAGTATGCTTTTCAAAATTTACAGGGAAATGTCATCAATATTTGATAAGCCTCAAGGGCATCATTTACATCAAAAGACTGTGTATCAGTTATTCTGAAATTAGCTTAGCTAGGTATAATGGTTTTTGCAAGCATTTGTTCTGATCTTGACATTTACAGTGGTAAATGTTATTTAAAGGTATTTTACCTCTCCAATGTTCTTGCTGAAGATATCTAATAAATCTTGGCTTATTCAACTTTATTTATAGAAAAGAAAGTGTTTATATAATATAGCCATGTAAGCATAAAAGCTTAAAGATTGATGGTTTCTTGGCTTTCAACACAAATTTAGATTAGTTGAAATTGTCAATATAATTTAGCAGGATTATTCCAACAGCAGCTATACATCCAAATAAAATGTAATTACTGTCTTTAATATCCATTTCTGGAGTGGTTGTTTAATAAACAGCTGAGATGATGTTGAGGTATCATAAAACCTAAAATTGGAGCAGGAATGAAGACAGAAGTCAGGAATCTTGTCTAAAAGTTATCTTTGGGAGATAGATAAAAAGAAACCAAGTTGTTAAAAATCAAAATAAAATTGTCTGCAAGATAGACAAAAGAAACCACACAAAGCCCTTACCCACACCCCACCGACAACTATCAAACTTATGAAAGAACAAGGTAAGAGCTTTGGGTGTAAAAGAGTTCTTGAAACCAGACAAGGAATAATGGATGGAAACTGAACAAGGAGAGATTTAACCTGGAAATAAGGAGAAACCTTCTGACAGTGAGAACAATCAACCCATGGAACAGCTTGCCCTCGGAAGTTGTGGGAGCATCATCACTTGAGACTTTCAAGAAGAGATTGGACTGCCATTTGTCAGAAATGATGTAGGGTCTCCCTCTTGGGCAAGGGGTTGGACTAGATGATCTACAAAGTCCCTTCCAACTCTGATTATCTGTTATCTGTTAAGTCCATTCAGTCCTTAAATTATTCTGGATATGGACTTGTTGGCTTCTGCCCCTCTAGGCAGAATCTGGCAGAGCAGCTAGAAGGATTAACATATAAGTGTGTAAGGAAGAAAATATACATGGAATATTTTTGTACTGTTTTGCTGCCACTTTGAATTAATTGGGCATCCATGTATTTCATCAAAATCTGATATGCTTCAGTGTTTGGCTGAAACTGATTTGTGAATGTTTCTAGTGATTTCCAAGTTGTCAACCAGGACTGTATGTCTCTAGCTCTAGCTGCACCTATCTGGAAAATGCAGATAGAAAGCAAGAGAGATTGCATTATCTGTATGTCTCAACAGACTGGGTGTATGAGTGGCCATATGCTGAATATAACTGAGTGTATATAACAGGTGAAGATTCAACGTTTGGGCCCAGGGTACCAGCTCAGGATTGGTTTTTTTACTTTATGTAATGTATCTTATAATTAGTAACATTTAATCTTTATACTCTGACCAGAGTGTTCAATGTTCACCATGTCTTCTCATTCTATAATTGTTCAACTTATATTGCAGCAGGACATCTTCTTTTCACCCTACAATGGCCACAATTTATGAAAAATGAGGTAGGAAATATTGAGGAAATATTCAAAAAAGAATATTTTATACGCTTCATGTAGGGAGCATACATGAAGCGTATGAAGTATCCTTGAATGGGATTAATGGATTCTAGAATACTGATGGGTTTTGTTATGGAAATCATCCATTTGTAACAGAAAATTGTAGAGAATTGGTTTTCCACCAGAGTAATAGTGTTTGGAAACATTTACTTTTAATCTTCTTAAGTGCCATTTAATTGAAAGTTCTAGCATTTCTGAAAGGGTACCTTTCCATAATCTAGACTCTAAATTTAGTCTGTTCAAGTTGCCCGCCCCAACTTCCTAGTGATGCTCTACTATATGAAATTTATTCACAAAAAGTTTTTTTTATCATTCATAAAGAGAAAGATTTCAGTCCATCCTTAGCTGTATGCTCATTCTTTCTTTCCATCTTTTTTTCTCAAGAAATCCATGAATGCCAAAAAAGAAAACCATTTCACACTCATTCTCCATGTTCTTTCAGTTAGGATCATGCCTAAAGCATGAAGTCACATAATGCACAATTAAAATTAATCTCAGTCTCAGACTCTAGAAAAAAACAAACCCTTTAATCACAAATAGGTGTTATCCAAGTAGATGAAAGTTTTCAGGTTTGAGATCATTTATGCTCAGATTTTTATGACAGGGGACACCGATGGTCACATATTACAGTTAATTAGCCATATTGTTACAATTTCTTTTTTAAAAAAAATAAATTTTATTGATTTTACAATTAAAACAAACCAACAACACATACATAGATGAAAGAGAGAAAAAGAAGAAAGGGAGAAGAAAATAGAAAGAAAAAAATAGAAAACAATTAAAAACATTCTCATCTTCAACAGTTTGTAAGACCTCTTTTTTATCCTTATTTTATGCCATATACACACACCTAATCCTTACATATAACTGTGTATCACTACTATGGATTTATCCTATCCTCTTTTGCCTTTTAGTGTGAAGTCTATCTCTGGTCTATCCATTTGTACCAGCAGTTCCAGCTGTTGTAGTATATTGAAGTGTCTTTATTTTTTAATGCCAAAGTTAATTTGTCCATTTCAGCACAACTTGAAATTTTTTGAATAATCATTTCCTCTGATGGAACATGAGGCTGCTTCCAACATTGTGCAAAAGCCAATCTGGCCACTGTCAAAATGTGTATTATTATATATTTCACTTTTTTGATATTTGTTTATCAAAGATTCCTAACAGAAAGGACTCTGGTTTGAATTCAATCTGTTCTCTTGTCATTTCTTCCAGCCAATTTCTAATTTTCTGCCAATATTTTTGAGCTTCTGTACAGGACCACCACATATGGAAAAAAGTTCCCTCTTTTTTTTTTTTTTTGCATTTCCAGCAATTCGGACTTATATTGGGGTGCATCTTCGCTAACCTTGAAGGAGGAAGGTGCCATCTATAAAACATTTTATAGGCCTTTTCTTTGTATGCTACTAATTTTGTAATTTTATTATTTCTATCCCAGACTTTTTCCCATTCTGTTATGGTGATGCTACATCCTATATTCCTACTCCAGACTATCATGTTCCCTTTTAAAATTTCTTCTTCTAAGTCTACTTCTAATAAATAATTATAAAATTTTGTAATAATTTTTGCCTGATCCTAATAAAATTTTATCTAATTGCTGGAATTTTCTTTCTTGTCCTGTTTATATCTACTTTGAATTTGAAGATATGCCCACTGATCAATTTTTAGTCTCCACTCTTGAAGTTCTTGCTGCGATTTCAAATTTCCTTGTATATCCAATAGATCCTTATATTTAATCATTTTAGTGATATCCAGATTATTTGGGGGAATCATTGCCTCCATTGTTGAAATCCAAATTGGTATTTTTAAATAGTGTTTTTTCCGTATTTTCCTCCAATTAGTTAATAATGAGTCTCTGATTAGGTGTCTGTGGAAATATTTCTGGCTAGTTTTCCCTACATCCCATAAAAAACCATGCCACCCCCTTAGCAAGTCATGGCCTTCTAAGAATAATATTCTCTTATTGATTAAATTCACCCATTCCTTCAACCATACTAAAGAGGCTGCACTATAATACAACTCCCAATTTGGAAGTGCCAGCCCTCCCCTGCTCTTAATATCCTGCATTGCCTTTAAATTTATTCTAAGTTTTTTTCCCTTGCCAGATAAATTTTACAGTTATTTTATTAAATTCTTCAAAAAAAAAAAAATTGTGTACTTTGATTGGGATCGTCTGAAATATATATAGGAATTTTGGAAGAATATTCATTTTAATAGCAACAATCCTGCCTAATAATGAAAGTTGCAGCTTGCCCCATGTTTCTAAATACTTCTTTACCTGTTGCATCAATTTATCATAATTATTTTCCTTAAGTGTCTTACAATGTGCTGTCAACCATATTCCTAAGTATTTAAACTTTCTTTATCACTTGTATTCCCATAACTTCTTCTAGTTTTATTTTCTGTTTTTCTGTTAAATTTTTAGTCATTAATTTTGTTTTCTTCCTATTAATTTTAAGTCCTGCTACTGCTCCAAATTGTTCTAATTCGTTCATCAATTTTTGTCCTCTTTCTATTGGTTCCTCAATGAAAAAAATCATATCATCTGCAAACGATTGAAACTTATATTCTTCTTTCTTAACCTTTAATCCTTTTATGTCTGGGTTCTGTCTAATTCGCATTAGTAATGTTTCTAATGATAATATGAAGAGCAGGGGTGAGAATGGGCAGCCCTGTCTGACTCCTTTTTCTATTTTTATTGGGCGGGTATATTCCCTGTTTATTATAATATTAGCCTGTTGTGTATCATAAATATTGTTATAATATTTTCAAATTTGGTGTCTAAATTCATAGTATATATTTTTTGGATTAAAAATTGCCAATTTAAATTATCGAAGGCCTTCTCTGCATCTAAAAACATAAGTGCAATTTGTTTTTCGGGGTGGGCTTTGTAAAATTCTAAGACATCTAGTACTATTCTTAAGTTGTTCCTGATTTGTCTGGTCGGGAGAAATCCATTTTGATCTTCATATATATGCTCAGTTAACATTCTTTTTAGTCTACTTTCTATAAGAGAAGTGAATATTTTGTAATCAGTATTTAACAATGAAATCGGCCTATAATTATATATATATCGGGGATCCGAATCCTCCTTCGGGATCAGCAAAATCAATGCCCCCCTCCATGAGTCTGACATCCTGAATGCCAATAAGACGTCATTAAAAACTTCCACCATAAGAGGTCCTATTTGTTCTACTATTGCCTTGTACAGCTCCCCTGGAATCCCATCTGGTCCCAGGGATTTATTGTTTTTCTGGTTCTCTATTGCTGATTTCAATTCAAACCAAGTAATGTCTTTGTTTAATAATTCTTCCATTTCTTCCCCAATTGCTTTATCCTTCACTTCATCTAAATAGTTTCTTATTCTATCTTCGTTAATTTCTTCCTTTTTATATAACTCTTCAAAATACTTATGGGCAATTTTCTTTTTTCTGTTCTGTCACAATTTCTTATACCATCCTTAGAATATTTGGTGACCACGTTGTATTATGGCTAATGTCATTTGGTTTTCTATGTTAACAAGAAACAGATTAAAAATCTCCTTATATAATTATTATTTTCTTTTCCTTCCTTCTCCTTTTTCCTCCCCTTTCTTTCTTTTTTCATAATAGTATTGTTATATGCAAGGTTAGCTTCTTCACCACCTTTCGCAAAAAATGTCTTCTTCAAGGCCATAGCTTTTCACTTTTTTACTTACCAAAATCAGGTAAGAAGCCATCTGATTCATTTATCATGGGGAAGAAATTTCAGTTATTTTAAATTGTTCATTATGCCATAGATTCATATTATAACTCCCAGAAGTTACTCTTTTGATGAAATTATTCTCCATGTGTTGAATCTGCAAAATAAGCATGATACACTTTTTTATTGAAGTTAAAATATATAAATTAAGTATGACTTCTATTGAAGTTAAAATATATAAATTAAGTATGACTTTGACTTTTCGGAATATACAGTTTCAAGCATTTTGAGTTCCAAAATATAAATCTTGAAATATAATTCTGTGAAGCCATTTTTATATAGCATACACAGGATTTCTTCTTCTATTTTTAATATTGTTAATTTTTCTCCAGACAAAATTCAACTAAAATTTGAATTCCTTCTGAGCTTCATTGGGTATCCTGGCCAAAAATGTTATACTGGTAGTGACCAACAGCTACTCATAATTTCTGTCTCTCTGCCTGCCTGCCTGCCTGCCTGCCTGCCTATCTCTCTCTCTCTCTCTCTCTCTCTATCTATCTATCTCAGGCCTGTCAAACTGGCAGTTCATGGGCTGGATGCGTCATGCACAAATCACATGCACCCCAGTTCTGCAAAGGAAAAAAAAAACATCATTATACATCACAATACATCACGGGACGTGATCGAGTTTGATACCCGTGGTCTATCTATCTATCTGTCTGCTTGTCCATCTGTCCATCTATCTATCCATCCATCCGTCCATCTGTCTATCTGTCTATCTATCTCTATAATTTTATTGAATAATTGTTTTTCATAATTAAAATATAAACATAAAACAATGTATGGGTATGGACAAGTGGATATAGAGACTTATCAAGATCAATTTTTAAGGAAATTACGTGATTTTTCTGTTTTCATTATTAGCCATTATTTCTATAATTTCATTGTTAAAATTATGATGGTGGTTCTAAATATCTCAAGTTGTACTCCGTGCATGTGTTTGACAGTTTGTAGAGAAACAATGGGATCTAGCCCAATAGATGGATTGGACTGGTATATTGCCAAACAAATTGCAGACTTTGAATTGGCTATTATTGTTCCAACTTGAACTCTACAAACTCTACCTTGGCTTTTAGTAGGTAGAAAAACTGTATTATCTTCATGATAGTCAGTGTATGACACTGATTGGGCTAAAAATGCCAATTAAATCATATCATGCATGGAGTGATCATTCTCCATTCTGAAGTAAAGTTATCTTTTTCTCTTGTCTCTAATTTTAGGGCTTAAGAATCAAATTGCAATTTTCAATGAAAATTGTTCGTTGTGTTTACATCTCCTTAGTTGAGTTGCACCTGCTGATAGGATATAAGATCAACTTACCAAAAAAAAAAAAAGACTGATCAAAACAGGTGCTCCACTGTTTCCTCTATTTCAAACTGAACCGTTGGTTAAGTTAATTTTACAGAGTTGGGTCTAGTTGTTTGAATGCAAACTTGGCTTTGGTACTGTCTATGTTGCTATTTCGGTGTCTGGCTCCAGCACTGGATTTATTGGGAACTGAAGAATCACACAGTGAGTTAATTTGAAATTCATCTGCCTCTTTATTCAGAACAGAGAGTATGGTGTGCTCACTTCCCAAAAGCCATACTCACCGCTAATGGCTGCTGTGTGGAATTATGTTTGCTATAGCATATAATTGCCCAGTTGGTCCCAAGGAACAAAAAAAGTAAGTTGACACACGAATGAGTCTAATTTCTATTGGTATACACAATCCCTTTCAGGTAGATAGAGAGAGATAGTACACATGAGAGACAAACATAATTACTTTGCTGAGGAAGATACGAGGCCAGTGATCTACCTTTCCATTTTAGTAGCTTTCAATTATAGTCCATTTAATTTTCATAGTTGTATTTTTTATTTTTTTCACAAGGAATATAGTAGAGTAGTACTTTTTTATCTTCTGAGTCTATACATTCTGGAAGATGGTTTGGGGAACAGAAGATGCTAAGCTCCCAGTCTCAAAATTCTCATGTTGGTATTCTAAATAATAGTAAAACATTCAGAGTTTTGAGAAGATGAAACTATCAAGTGACACTTTTTAGAATCCATGAATGCATGTACTCAGAATAAAATTAATATTTGTTATTACTTTGAGGGGCTGCTGCAGATTTTTATGACAGAAGGAAATAGTATAACCTAGATATATACAATTCTTGTGGGACTTAGGCTGAAGACATGCAACACAACTATCCAGGAAATGCCCCAATGACAGCATTCTTACAATCTGGGAAATTAGTTTTAAATTTGATTATTTTTTATGTTATTCCATGTTATGTGAATTCTGGCCATTTGGATAATATAGCAAGGCTGAATATGTAATTTGATAACAATGGACATTGATTAATGGAGTAACCAAAGTAGCATGTTCTGCAAACCTCACTATAGTAAACCTTTGAAGATGAGACAGTTTTGTGGATAGGAAATGTCATCTTCATCAGTTGTGTTTCCCTTCTCTTTGCCTACACAACTATAAATACTCATTGTTACAAATGAAAATCAGCATGCACTGGGCTATCTTGAGTGGAAATCTTTAGTGGAATGAGAATACCTGCTGCTAGTTCAAATCCTGAAATCAATAAAATGGACAACATTTTGCAAATGGACAACAGCTTGTTTTGTACTTATTAGCATTTGTTTACCAAAATTCTCTATCGCCTTATATAGACAGAATGATACCTTTTGGATCATGATTAGAAATAATAAACCATGACATAATCGTGGGGCTAAAAGAAGAAGAAACAGCCAAATATTTTCCCATGGCAGAGATGAAATTGCTTTCCCATCCTTGAATCAGCAGAAAACTACACTGCTACAAAAAAACTGGTGTCCACACTATGAATCCTTATATAGATAATATTGCCTCCACTTCAAGTTACCACAGCTACCTGACTGTACTCCAAGATAATACTTGATCAGGACTAAGAGATTAAAGCTGCCTTGAGTCTCATTAGAATAAGGGGGAAATACCCCCTTATCAATGAAAGATAATGCTGCCTCACTCATGGGATAGAAATGAAATGAAAACTATATGGACACTACAGGGGAAAAATACTGTTAGAGCAACTTTGTGAAAGTTTGGAGCAAATGAAGAAATACCTATGTCATTGCATAATAATCATAAAATAAAAGTGATTTCATGTAAAGGGTAAAAGGAGTCCCTGTGGATTTTACTCCACTAGTTATTGCCGACTATAAGGGATGGTGCTCATCTCCACTTCTTAGCTGAGGGAGCCAGCATTGTCCAAAGATATTTCCATGGTTATGTGGCTGGCATGATATATGCTGAGATGCATGGAATGCTATTACCTTCCCACCAAATTGGTACTTATTCATCTACTTCATTTGTATGCTTTCGGACAGCTAAGTGGGCAGGAGGTGGGGCAAGGATTCATCCCATCAAGTGATGCTTGGGTCTTGAACCTAGCTGTCAGTTTTCTAGCTGACAAGCCCATCAATTTAACTGCTAGGTCACCCTCATCTAAAGGGAAGGGAATGAAAATATTTCCACTCTTCTGAAAGATATCTTTTCTGCTGAGAAATGAAAAATAAATATTTGTTACAATATTACACTATTCTATTACAAGCCTTTTTCACAGGATAATTATTTAGAATTATATGCCTGCCATTAGGAACTTTTGAAAAGTGATATTAGGAAGACAAGAGTGCAGTTCATTATTTGAAAGTCTAACCTTAGAGATAACAAAGGCTAATGTAAGAAATTAAAGGCCTTTGTTAAGTTAAATACTATCACTTACTTTGGTATTACCCCCTTCCCATGGTGTAATGGCAGAGAAATAATTATCAGATTAAGCATGAATATGTTAATTTTATCCTGTGCTTTCCATTCACATGGATTACCTCTTATGCAATTACCTTAATTGAAAGAAGATCAAACCTTTGAATAAACAGTGGTTAGTTTAACATTTATGATAAACCATTAGGTAGAATGAGATTGAGTTACTCAATATGCGAGGAGAACGAGGTGGTATTCAGCAGGTTCTGACCAGTTTTGGAGAACCGGTAGCAGAAATTTCGAGTAGTTTGGAGAACCGGCAAATACAACCTCCGACTGGCCCTGCCCCCATCTATTCTCTGCCTCCCGAGACCCAGATGATTGGCTGAGTCTTCTTTTGTTGCCCTGAACAGGAGAATGGAGCTGGAAAACAGGTTAGTGGGGTGGGGAGGGAGTGGGATTTTGTAGTAACTTTTCCCAGGAGTGGGGAGGGAATAGGGATTTTACAGTATCCTTCCCCTGGAGTGGGATGGGAATGGAAATTTTGCAGTATCTTTCCCCTGCTACGCCCACCAAGCCATGCCCACAGAACTGGTAGTAAAAATTCTGAATCCCACCACAGGAAGAGGAGGAGGAGACGTCTTGAATTTACACAAATAAATCATATATAAAAGGCAAGCTTTCAAAAGAAAGAGAGTGAGGAATCTCAGTATCATTTCTTACACAAGTTTACCCAATGTACAGAAAATAAAGTAGATGATAACTGAGGTTCTTTTCTCTGAGATTGTTTAGCCAAGTCCATGTCTTGTGAACCTTCTCTATGCATTCACGGGTCCTTTCTGCTGGTAGACTATATGGAATGCTAATCTTTACCCACATTTTCCCACAATGTATTTATTTTTTTGTTTAACCAAATGTATGCAACCACCCAATTTACACATAGGTGACTCTGGACTGCTTACTAGATGTACATAGGGTGGGGTGGGGGGAATGACACAAGAGCTCTGGTTCCCACATTTTCTCCTTCTTTCCTTATCACGTTGAAGAAATTGAATGAAAGGATTTGGTTTCTTCATGTCTCTGTTCAGGAAAGACTCTGCCCAAGTTCAACTTGCAACTTAGATGTCTCTAAAGTCTTTGATCAGTCACATTCCATACTTAAGGGATAAACTCTGCACATGAAAGCTCCTTGATGACTTCATTCCACAAACAGTGAAATGAAACTGGTTTCTAATTTCATTAAGAGACCCACCCTGTACCATGGACACAAGCAGTGGTGCGTTTCAAATTTTTTTGCCACCGGTTCTGTGGCCATGGTGTGGCTTTGCATGCATGCACACACTTTGCGCCAAACACACATTTTGCACAGGCGCAGAGGCTTTCCAACTTGCCTCTTGCAATCCTACACCTGCTGTTGCTGCAGCAGCTGCCAACCAAAGCAGCTACGCTTCAAAAGCAGGACATAAAGGTTAGTATGAGAGCCCAGATGGGCAGGTGGACCCAACAGAAGAGCATCGGAGAGAACAGGTTTGGTCTCCGCTGCTCATCACCACTACCGGTGTGCTACCAGATATTGTAGCCTTAGATTGTGTAAGGATGAACCAAAAAAATGCAATTTCCATGCCATCTGGACCCCAGGCTCAGCACAACATATTATCAGACAGTTGGCATACAAAGGATTAAGACACTCAGTATATTTTCATTATATTTCATTATATTTTCACATTTGAACTGCTAGGTTGGCAGAAGCTGGGACAAGTAATAGGAGCTCACTCCGTTACGTGGTGCTAGGGATTTGAACCGCTGAACTGCTGACCTTTCTGATCGACAAGCTCAGCATCTTAGCCATTGAGCCACAGCATCCCTTTTTTTAGTGAGCCGTACAGTATATTAACTTTTATGTTCTTTTGCATTGAGTTAATGTTTTTACCCATTTAAACTGTATATGATTTTAGTGGGCATGTGTGTGGACACACACACATAGACAAACACACAGATACACACACACACACACACACACTGTTTTTGAAAGTATTTGTCTATTTTATATTCTTTAGTTTTTAAATGATTAACTACAGAAATCAGAACAAGAGAGTTGGAAGGATACTTGGAGGTCTTTTAGTCTGGGGAGAACCAGTAGAATACCACCACAGGACACAAGAAAAAAAAAAATATTGGTAACTTTTGAACCACTTCTCAGAATTTACATAGAAACTTTTTTCTTCTTTTCATGAACTGTTGCCTCTTAGAATTAGAATACCTTAGGTATCTTACATATAGTCTCAGATACCGTGATGTTCTTTCCTGTCCATGAGAATCTAGGCAGTTTATACACTGTTGGGATTAAAATGAAATCTCCCTCCCCACTGGATGGGAGTGGATGTATTTCATACATACCAGGATTCCTGGTGGGATGGACACCAGTCAGAACAATTTCAGAGAAATGTTCATTTGATATCATCAAACTATCCCTGAATGCTAGAACTGAATGGATTTTTAGTTCTTTTAAATTAATTTTGGTTTAATGTTTTAAAAACTTAGTGCTCTTCTAGAAATGCTAGTTGGTTTTTTTTAAAGAGAGATTGGAGGATTCCAGGAAATACTGGAGCCAGAACAGAATCTTTTAAACGATCTGGCATTGCCTCGCTTTCATGTATTCCAAAGAACCTTTGTACATTAAATAAAAAGAACTCATCTCTTGATTATATCTTAAACTTTTAAAACATGAGTTCAAGACCCCTCCTACTCCAGGGATTCATCTGATAAGTATTCAGACTGATTTTTTTTTTAAATTAAAATCAGAAAATTAGAATTGCAAATTAGGCAAAGCAGCAATTTCTATTCCTATAAGTGATTATAGAATCAAGCAAATCTGGTCATCTAAACCCTATTCATGAACTGACTTTACTGTGCAGATATACTTGTTTAGCTTGGGAATGGAAAATGCTGGGCCCAGATAACCCTTTGATTTGATCTCTTTCACTTCCGTATTCTTATAACTGGGGACTGCTCCAGAATCATCATAATCTTTAATGAACCCATAATCCCTTGCGGGATGGAATATGGGCAACTGAATGGAATTAAGTTATTATTGGCTGGATACCCTTCCTCTCACCAATGTGGGGTTTTGTTCAGCAGATATATTCTCAGTGTGCCCAGAGAGAGAAATATCTGTCTCTACTTAGGATCAAACTCACAGCCTCCTGATTGTGAGGTAAGAGCTCCACCTCTAGGCCACCACACCACTCCATGTGCGCCTTCTTGAATACTCCCCCAAATAGCCCAAATGCAACAGCATTATGCTGTGCCATTGTCCATTACTCTTCAAGGGTGGCTCCTGTTTTTCACTGGATGACAGCTGCAGAGCAAATATGGTATGAGATCGTACTGTGGATGCCAGGCAAAAGAATAGAGTTTTATATTCATTATTTCTCCGAGGATAAGATCAAACCACTTGAACGTGTCCTTCCTATGGGGAGAATGTTGTTACGACTTTTCTTCTTTTCTTCCAATGCTCTCTTTTGATTACAGTTCCTGCAAAGAAACAAGATTTTTGACAGTGGCCTAGCTATCGTTTTCTCATATATCGATGCATGCTTAATGAAGCTTCCAGGTGCTGATCCTGCTGGTAGCCATCTGTCTTGTAGTGGGGAATTAGCAACTTTTCCAATGCTTGTGCTTAAATGGGAACTCCGTTGCTATTTCAAGCCATTGTTCAAGTCTCAGTTGCCAGGAGCAGTTTTATGTGTGGCGACTGTGTGGAGGTAATTTTAACAATGCCAGTGGAAATGCACAGCATTCAAACCTTCCATTAAAAAGACACATAGCTTTCTGTGGTTAAATCTGTGGATAGCTTATTTATGGTTCTGTTTCCCACGGTCTCACCAGTTTCAAGCTAAAACAAATTCATTTCATAGTAAGATTAAAAGTATTCTTACTTACCCAAATTTCACAAGGTTACCTAGTCAAGTTGTCATGCCCTTGGTAAAGTTGGACTCTAAGGGAAGGAGGAACAGCTGACAGGGAGTGGAGGTGTGGCTCCGGAGGTTGTGGAGGAGGCTGGAGAAGGGCAGAGGCCAGCTGGGCAGTTAGAGGAAGAACGAGGCCCATCACCTTTCATCCTAGGATATGCAGGGAGGAATGGAGAAGGAAACAACTTGGCTTATGAGAGAGGAAGTGGCCATGATCCCCCTTATTGGCTGCAGCTGGGGAGAATAGTATATAAGAGAGACAGTAAAACACAGTGTTGCCAGATGCAAAGCGTGTTTTATTTTGGGCTAAAGTTATATTGGTTGCTGTCCTTCCAACAGACTGTGCCTTGTTATCTCCTTGAAGTTGGTAATTACTTATCCTGGTCCGTTGTGGAAATTCCTTCATTGTAGTTTGTTTGGGTTTTTTTATTTCTATCTGCTCATTAAGTTCAGACTGTATTGCTTTCTTTTGAAGACTATTTTTGAATAAGTTTTATCTCCAACTGAGAATTATTGAACAGTGGGGCCAAGTTGGAGGCATTAAAGGACATTTATATACATTTTGGATTTTGTTATGTTTGTGTTACACTCTGGGTCATCACACAAGCTTATTCAGCTTATTCTGTTGTTGTTATTATTGCTGTCCTTATCAAAGTATAGTTGTCCATTATCATATTCTACATGGCAATGTATAAAATCTATCAGGTACATGCGCTGGTAGATCAGTGGAGGGACATCCCTATTGTTACACAAATAATAATTGCTCAGTTGTAGTCATTTAGTTATTATTCTACTCTATGTTCTACATTGTCTGTTTACTTTATACCAGGGGTTGTCAACTCAATTTCATTGAGGGCCACACCAGGGTTGTGTTTGACTTTGGGGGGGGGGGGCGGGGATGGGCATGGTCTGAATGGGCATGGATGTGGTCAGAGTGGGCCATTTTCACTTCATTTTTTCTGGCAGAGGCACCACAGGCCAGTCCTTTTCTGGCTCTGTGGGCCAGATTCAAGAACCCTGTGCGTCAGATTTGGCCTGCTGGCCTTGAGTTTGACACCCCTTCTTTATAGCATTGAGAGTTTGGTATTGTTTCATATAATGTAACACAACATTATTCATGTTATAATGTCATAGTATTATGATACCAGAATGGGATAACTTACTGCGGACAACTCGCCACAGCAAACTCACCATGGGACAACTTGACATGGCCAAATTGTCACAGGATAACTCACTGCAGAATAATTTAGCAATTCAATTTAATTATTTAAAATTAATAAAATTCACATTTCATTTTGTCCCTCCTTTTGCATCCTTTCTTTAATGATTTATTTGATTTCCATTTATTTGATTTTAATGGAACTTTTGTCCCTCAGTGAGCTGGCCTGCAGTGAGTTGGCCGTGGTGAATTGTCTCACGGCAAGTTGCCTGTGATGAGTTGGCCGTGGCATGTTGGCTGTAGCAAATTTTCAACCTTAATTTACTAATACTGTTAACTGTTAGATGACTTTCTATGTTGTATCCCATATTTTAACTTTTTTCTGATGGTCTTATATATAAGCACTAACCAGGTCCAACTCCATCTACATTATTAGTATTATTAATTAATATATGGTATTTGATTTAGAAGCCACCCAACTCTGAGTGTTTCTAAGTAATTGACATATTTAAAAATAGGAAACAGTGAAATAAGAAGAGAAACATGTTCTTTTTGAGATCAGTCAATGCTAATGAGTTAATATTACCAAAGCTAATAATCACACTGACCTAAGTAAGCTTCCAAAATTCCAGAGGAAGGATGGGAAAATATTATTTATTAAGAGTCTTGGGGTTTTTTGCTCTTATTATTTAGCTTTTGTAATTTATTGCAAATCATTAAGACCGTAGAATCCTAGTATGCCAGCAGACTTTCTGTTCTTGCCTCCAATGCCCAACACATCTAGATAAATTAATTTTATTTCCTGAGGGAAGACCAATCAGCACAATACACATTTCCCTATTCCTTGTTTGGTCATAAAACAAAGTGAAGCACAGCAGAAAACTAAGATTTCCCCCACTGAATGAATGCACTGAATGCAACCCCTGAATCAGATGCCTGGGGCAGGTCTCTCTATTCCAATGATTGTTCCTTCAGTGCTATGTCTTTCCTGCAACAAATGGAATGAAAGGTAAAGTTTATAAGGTTCCCCAGGAACAGAACTATAATTTAAATGTTGAGTTTGTAAGTATTTTAGCAACTCCTGTATAGCTGACATACATATATATGTATAAGAACAAATACAACATTGCACTAAGAAATACAATTCCCTCAGGGTTAAAAAAAATAATTCTGGTAAATCTAACTAGCACTGGCTTTCACTGTAATTACTGTTTTCTTTCCATAATTTGTGAGCTCCCTGGCTTACAAAAACCTTAATGGTTATCTTTGGTTTGAATAGAGGGGGTAAGGATTCTCCAATTCCAGTGCTGGGATTCAAAAAAAATTACTACCGGTTCTGTGGGTGTGGCTAAGTGGGTGTGATGTGGCTTGGTGGGCGTAGCTTGGTGCGTATGACAGGGGAAGGATACCATAAAATCTCTATTCCCTCCCCATTCCTGGGGGAAGGTTACTGCAAAATCTCCATTCCCTCCCCACCCCACTAACCTGCTTTCCAGCTCTGTTCTCCTGTGCAGGGCAACAAAAGAAGACCCAGCCGATCATCTGGGACTAGGGAGGCAGAAAATAGATGGAGGTGGTGCCTATCAGAGATTGTATTTGCCGGTTCTCCAAACTACTCAAAATTTCTGCTTACGGTTCTTCAGAACTGGTCAGAACCTGCTGAATACCACCTCTGTCCAATTCCCCCTTTTCCTTCAGATCCATAGAAAGTGAAAGATAAAAGACAGCATGAAGAAATTAGATTCAGATGACGAAGGAACAGAGATCAGGCACCTGCCACATTAGTGAAAAGATGGTAAGTGTCATTTCAGTCTGATTTCTGATGACAGAAATTAGACAGAAACAGCCACAATGACAGGGGGTTCTTTAATTGAGCCACAGAGACAGAGTTAAACTGACCTCAAAAAGAAGTGTGAGGTCACTTTAGGGCATGGGAGGAAACTGTAAAAATTATCATGGGACATTGGAAGAAGAAAGAAACGCCTGATTTGTTGCTGAGACATGCAGCTTCTTGGCATCCATAGATTTTCTTTGATTCTTGTTGACAAAGCATGAATATCAGTATGGTATATTTAAAAAATCAAGATGGTGTCTGCAACAGTGTGATTGAAACTCTACCTGCTTTTTAATATGACTTCCATGTGCAACACATGTTAAAAAAATGAAAAAAGAAAATAGGTAGAGCTTTGATCATATTGTTTAAGCCACCATCTTGACTGTAGTTGATAAACATCTCTGCCATAAAGAAATAAAAATGTTAATCAATCAATCAATCTTAAGGATGAACAGTCCATAACTACAGCGCAGGTGGTCAGATTCTGCACAGCAGGACTGGGGATTAATCATAAACATGTGTCTTCTCCACCATAGTTATATTATATACAGTGGTAGGATTCAAATATTTTTACTACCAGTTCTGTGGGTGTGGCTTGGTGGGCATGGCATGGCTTGGTGGATGTCACAGGGGAAGGATATTGCAAAATCTCCATTCCTTCCCCACCCCACTAGCCTGCATTCCAGCTCTGTTCTCCTGTGCAGGGCAACAAAAGAAGACCCAGCCGATCACCTGGGCCTCGGGAGGCAGAGAATAGATGGGAACAGGGCCAGTCAGAGGTAGTATTTGCCGGTTCTCCGAACTACTCAAAATTTCTGCTATCGGTTCTCCAGAACTGATCAGAACCTGCTGAATACTATCTCTGGTTATATAACAAATGTGGCAAACCCTTTGCATTGCTTAGTCTTTTCCCTTTTAGCATTGAACAAGTTTACAACGAGCCACACAGTTTATGGATTGTAATTTTAGTATAGTTAGACCATGTATAATTGACAGACTGGATTTTATTATACTTTTTAGTTGTTATTTATTATTTTATACTATAATTTTTAATTGTATATTTACTGAGCATTTTTATTTATTCTGGTCTCTGGTCTAAGACTGTAATACATTGATTGATTGATTGATTGAATGTCAAACAATGTGGTCAAAGTTTTTAGAGTGCTTCTGTTTAGACATAATTTCTTACATTTTATTTTCATATTTCCTATTCACATTTTTGTACATTCTTTCTGCTTCTTTTAATTAGATGAGAACATACTTTGAAATTATATTATTTCATTAACTTGGTTGCATGATCATATACTTTTATGTTGTTCATGGTTTGCCACAATATAAATTGTAAAAATGAAACCTCTGCAATAACTGGCAATGGATGTTTTGGATCTGGCTACTGAAAACAATCTTTCTCATTAAGAGACAAGCAACTTTCATGGGAAAAAAAATCCTTTAAGATCTTGCTACTGTCATCAACATAGCACCGGTATTCTAATATTATGAAAAGTTAGGCTGCAATGTTGATGGTTGAATTTCAGTGCAATTCTATCTATATCTTTGCAACGAGTAAAATCTTGTGGAGTTGCATTCTCAGGACCCTAATAAAGCAGACACCTTCCTGTTGCAATAAATCAGTTGTTGACTGACAAGCAATCAATCTAAGCTTCTGTGACATGTTTCAAGACATTTTTGTAAAGGTAAAAATTTGCAGGTGAAGGAACATAAAGGTGATACTACTGTATATTTCTAATTATAAGAATACATGATGCCTAAAAGTGAAATTACCTTTAATTTTTTCTGTAAATGAATGGAAGTGTTCATTTCCACCACTAACTATTCCCCTCAAACTGGAAATGATTTATTTGAATATTTATTATGCCAGGTTCAGGAATTATACAATCATTCCCTACAGATGACACAGTATTGAGATGATGCATAAGCCCAGTAGAAACTCTGGGGGAGTGGAGAAGCAATGCACTTATTTTTTCTGATTACCTATAGTGACAGGTTTTATTGGAAAAGTGGCGGGAATCTCAGCTGCCATTTTCATCTATTAATTATATAATAGTTGTTTATTCATTTATGTATTAGAGAATTTAAAGTCAAGATTAACAATTGCTGACTGTCATTGCTGTGGCACAGACCTTTCCAGTTTGATTTGCATCCAATCGATTCCTACTCAATTCATATAGCCAGATCAGAAGAAAAAAAAAACCAACAGTTTGATATTTATTTATTAAACATTGTAGCTTTTGTATTGGTGCCATGAAAAGATACATGCTCAGCATCACAAGATAAGCTAGAAAGACCTGCACATGGATTAGAGAACAAATGAAAGTATAGAATATCATCAAGAGAATAAAAGAATTGAAATGGAAATGGGCTGGTCACATAGCAAGAAGAACTGATGGCAGAATGGATCCCACTTGATCAAAAGTGTCCACAAAAAAGACTTAAAACAAAATGGATTGATGACATCAGCAAGTATTGGGCCCGCAGTACTTGCTGACATTGTTGATCCATTTTGTTTTTGATCTCTTTCTTGGATGCAAAAGAAAGAAAAATGTCAAAAAAAAAAAAAAGATTGCCACAGTTTGACTTTTTTTTTTTTTAATGTATATAACAATAGCCAAATAGAGATAGAAAGATCCTAGGTAATCCTTCCTTTATACTGCACAACAAAATAAATAATTTAGTGGATGGTGATATATCCAATGGAGATTTAGTGATCTTGAACATTTAACAAGAAATACATAATTGCCATCTGGGAGCAGTACCATAATTTGTAATTGGAGGAGCAATTAATTGTATCCTGCCTCGACAATAAGGTATTTCATGAGTATATGTGCAATTGCCTCTTTTTCATGCGTGAACTCTATGTATTCTAAATAAGGAATGTCACTGAATCTTTGCTTAATATCTTTGAAGGTAAAGCTTCTTGGCCTCTTGACTATGGCCAAGTCTAGTATGCTGATATTTAGAATGATTAAGAAGGAAACACCATGGAAAATATTTATTTATGAAAGCTTCAGGTCATACTTGTAGACCTCATATCAATCATTGAGATGAACCTAAGATGAACCATTAAAATTAAGAATTCCATGTTTTAAGTCTTAGATTAATGCAGAAAGATGAAACAGAACTTAGTTAAAACTGACATAGATTAGGGACTTCCACTTTGCAAGGCTTCGGCGGCGGCAGGAATCTGCGATCGTGCGCAGTTTCTGCTGCGCTCGCCGCTGGAGTGCCCCCGATCCAGCCAAATTTGGGGGCTAATAATTACCCCGTAGAGGTAACTGAAGAAAGGGGAGATCCGGCAGGGGTCCGGGGGAATCACAACCCCCCTCCTCAGCTGGCTTAACTCCCTTTTCCGAAAGCGGTTGAAGCAGTGGTCAGCAATGGCCACCACAAAGAAGCTTTCATCCAGATAAGAATGTGCAGGAGGAAGTTGAGAAGTGAAAGTTTTTGGCTGACCAGGATAATAAGTAACATTTAAATACCCTGGAATTTAAACTTCATTAAAGATACATCGCTCCCAATGAAGATTGGAAAAAACGGCGAATGAAAGTTGAAAGGGAAAGATTGTTTTTTCGCACTCTCCTTCCTTACAGTGATAGCAGATGGAAATCGGAAAAACCCGTTTTGGCATCAGCAGGTAATTAAATTTGAAAATTAAAGCCAAGGGGATATTAAAGATTTCTGAACATTGGAAAAAAAAACTTTTTTTGCTATAAGTGGGAAGGGAAAAATAAGGTGAAAAATCGATACAATGTCAGAAAGCAACAGAAAAGAGGAATACAGAAGAGGATGGAGATTAAGAGGGTGGAGATCAAGAGACAAGGGGGTAAAAGGCTAGATTGGAGAAGAAAAGAAGGGGGAAAGGGAAGAGAAGTTACAAAGGTTTGAAACAAGATGTAAAGAAACAGGATTTATTCAGAGACAATGGGTAAAAATATAATTTAAAAAGAGATTCTGCAAAAGTACATAAGACTGTATTGTTGTATCTGTATTTGAAATAATGTTAGAAAACCGGAACATTATATGATTGTAAAATGGGATAAAATATTAAAAGGAATGTGTAAAATGCTTAAAATTTAATGATAGAGTTTAATTTGCTATGGATTATTGTTTTAATTATATTATAAACTTACTATTTTCCTATTTTAAAACATAGCACGTAGCTTTAGAATGTACTAAGCAGAATCAGAATGAAAATTATATATTATTTTAAGTGTTAAATTTAGGGGAAAGATGTAAAGGCATCATACTTCAATCAGTGATTACAGGAGAAATTTTGTGTTAATGAGAAAAGATAATAGATAATTGAAATAGAACAGACAAAAGATACAAGCATAATGATTTAAATTGAGATGAAATAAATAAAATAGAATTAAGAGAGTGAAAAGAGGGGAGAAGCTATGTAGAAAATGTAGAATGGTAAATAAGATATGAAATGGTATATAAAGGGAGCATGAATTTGATTTATGTCTGTACAAAAAGATGTAATCCGGGACTAAGCCGCTTTCCAAAAATAAGTTTTATGTTTTCATGTTTTGTGTTTTGTTTGTGTATGTTTGTTTATTGAAAATTAATAAAAAATTTATTAAAAAAATACTGACATAGATTAGAAAAAGAAAATTGACCTATATGTTTTTATTACTGATTGACAGACTTCAACATCTTGAAACTGTCAATGCCAGTTTTTAATAACCAGGTGAGGGAATATTTGGATGTGTGTGGGTAGCACCAGGTGCAATCTCAATTGTCCATAATTTTCAATGGGTCCCAGGAGGTCTTTGATAACCTCCACAGTGTCTTGCTTTTAGTTAGAAAAACTATTTAAAATTCAAGCATTGTACAATAAATTATGTATGAATTAAATCCTTTGAATACCACTTCATTTGCATGTTTTACATAAGGTTATTCTTATTTATAGCTTAATAGTTAGCCAGGATTGTAAGATAATGATATGGCTTGAACAAAAAATGAAACAGAACTCAGTTTCTTTGAAAAATATAAAAACGCGAATCAGTAGGAGAGGAGAGGAAAATTCAATGAAAAAACTTCTGAAGCAATTGAAATGTGTGGCCAAAGATATCATTATGAGCACACTGAGAGACAAGTCAGTGACATCTCTCAGTTTCTTGGACTAGAATTGGGGCAATCCAGGTTGAGTTCTGCCCTCTGTATTAACAGAGGGATACAATCAAGATCGCAGGAAGTACTAATACCACTCTATAAAGCCTTAGTAAGACCACACCTAGAGTACTGCATCCAGTTTTGGTCACCACATTATGAAAAAGATGTTGAGACTCTAGAAAAAGTACAAAGAAGAGCAACCAGGATGATTAGAGGACTGGAGTCTAAAACATATAATGAACGGTTGCAGGAACTGGGCTTGGCTAGTCTAGTAAAGAGAAGGACCAGGGGAGACATGATAGCGGTCTTCCAATATTTGAGGGGCTTGCATAGGGAAGAAGGGGTCAAGTTATTTTCTAAAGCTCCTGTAGGCCAGACAAGGAATAATGGATGGAAACTGAACAAGGAAAGATTTAACCTGGAAATAAGGAGAAACTTTCTGACAATGAGGACAATCAACCAATGGAGCAGCTTGCCCTCAGAAGTTGTGGGAGCGCCATCACTTGAGACTTTCAAGAAGAGACTGGACTGCCATTTGTCAGAAATGGTGTAGGATCTCCCGCTTGGGTGGGGGGTTGGACTAGATGACCTACAAAGTCCCTTCCAACTCTGATTATCTGTTATCAACCCCTGAAATCAGCTGAATGACTTTGGCTGGTCAGGCATTCTCAGCCCAACCTACCTGACACTTTAAAAAAATGGGATGAGGAAAAATTAGACAAGGGAGTGCTGTGAATTTCATTTATTACTCTGGGTAATAGCAAAGAATATTCATCCAACGAGTAAATAAATTATTCAAAGAAGTTATATACAGACATAAAACTGACTCTTGAAGTTTATTGTAGACTTATAAAAGTAGCTGGTGGTAGTTCCAGATCACTTTTCATATAAGAAAATCAATGAATTGATATCAGACTAATTGGTTCTTTCTGTTGCGCTGTGGCTAGATTAGAGATGGTTCTCGAGAGATGAAGGAATGCTATCCAGTCTTCAAAAGCTCAAATAATTCAACAAATTGAAAGTGGGCAATTGTAAAAGCTGTAGATCATTCAAAGCAAATAAGCTCCCATGGTAACTTATTTGTTTTTAGTGATGTGAAAAATGGTTTTGCATCTTGAGAGTGGAGATTTTTGCAAGTATTGGTAAGTCACAAATAACAACAGCCATGCTATAAGAACACTTTTTTTCTTAATATTCTGACACTTCAAATTGTTTATAACTAGAGAAGATGCTAAGGATGAGGTGTAACCTGTCTGTTAAAATTTCAGATAGTATTTTACTGCCTATGTATCAGTATTATCCGCTGGACAAATTCACCACTTTTCTACTACTCCTTTCATCATCCCAAAAATATCTTACTCCTTCTACTTTTGTAGTTTTAGAACATTGCCACCTTCCCAAAACATTTCAAATATGAGAAGCTGTCAACAATTAAATTAGATTTTACAGTATCCCCTTCTCCTTTTATATGTTGTCAGAGAAATTATTTTGAAAGTCTAATTTCTTTTAGTAATCTTAAAACATTAAGAGGATCATAAGCCAGTTTTAACTTGGAAAAATCTGCTGATTCATCACAGTCACCAAACTATAAGCAGCAATTGATCACCATGGAAGCTATTAAAAAGAAATAGGAAAGGAGCAACATAAGGCAAAATCATGTAGTTAGCAATGGCATTTCAATTAGGCCCATGTCTGAACAACTCATATTTTCACTTTACTCAGCTTATATGCATTACTCAGCGTATTGAGAGCAATAGCAATAGCACTTAGACTTAAATACTGCTTTACAGTGCTTTACAGCCCTCTTTAAGCAGTTTACAGAGTCAGCATATTGCCCCAACAATCTGGATCCTCATTTTACCCACCTCGGAAGGATAGAAGGCTGAGTCAACTTTGAGCCTGGTGAGATTTGAACTGCCAAATTTCAGCCAGCCAGCCAGCAGTCAGCAGAAGTAGCTGCAATACCACACTATAACCACCACATAGCAGAATGAACATTGTTCACTTTGCCATGAACTTTGCTTTCAGAAGCCAACTGTAAAGGTTATATTATAAATGGTGAACATACCACCATAAGAGAAATGAATGCCAGTTGTGAAATGTCCAAATCATGATTATGTGACCACAGATTTCAGAAATGGCTTCAAGTTGAAGAACTAATCATAAATCTATTTTTTGTTATAACCTCAAACAGCCTCTGAATGAAGCAGTCAGTACTATTCAAAGTGTATGTAGACTTAATTTTTACATGAAGAATGATGTGAATCCTTCTCTTGTGGCATACCATACTTTTATTTTGGCACTTTCATGCTGAAAAGATCAGCTGGTGATATCATTGTCCATGATACATTAATGAGGACTTTCATGTCCTCATTAATTAGTCCCCTTAAGTGGTACCTATTTATCTACTTGCATTTGCACACTTTCAAACTGCTAGGTCAGTAACAGCTGGAGTGAATGACTGGAACTCACCCCATCACACATCAGCATTTGGGTTTCAAATGCAGGTTTACAAATGTTCAACCCAGCATCCTAACTTCATGAGCCACTGTGCTCCTCCTCTTGTGGCATAATGGTGAATTATATTTTGTTTGGTTATATATTGCAAGTCAGCATTTATTTTGGCAGGCAATATCTCTAGCAACTTCATTGTTCTTTCCCACATTCTAATACTATTCAGGTGATTTACAATAAATCCATGTATAGCAATATCCTAAAATAGTAGGATAAATGCTGTACCACAGAGAGAGCAGCTAAAGCATAACCAAGATTTTTAAAAGAGATGGAGGCCATTATTTTAAAAAATTGCTTTGAGAATTTCCCTCTCAGCTGTACACTCATCAGGTATATAGTTTATACCTTCGAAAATATATTCTAAAACCTAGAGATAGAACAACAAGCTGACTAATTTAGCAGATAATTAGGCCATCTGAATTCTTGTCATTCCCCCTCTACTCACTCTACAGTTACTGTAGCATTCTCAGAAAACTACATTGTGTACAAATTAGGATGAGGGGATGCATAATAATTGTTTCAATTAAAGATGGATTTTTGAAGTTTTACATTTTATTTTAAAAAATGGTTTGTTAAGAGCTACTAATCCTTCAAAGCTGCTATGAGTTAAATAAGAGGGGAAAGTATACATAGTAATGTGAATTCTATTAAGCTAGCAGACTTATGCACACTTCCTTGGCAGGAAATGAACTGAATTTAATAGAAGTCCTATAGCACACATAAGAATTCACTATAAATCTTTTTTAATTTGTTAGCAATATAAAGAGCCATAGAATTCTTTTATTCCATAAAAAGGTTATTAAGAGACTGATGATGCCTTTAAACAAAATATCCATCTGGATATGCTGTGAAATTCTATATATCATCAAAGTTGTACTTGCAAGGGTTATTTTTATAATTATTATCAACAACCTTACCACCTAGCCCAAAACAGAATTTGAAATAATAATTTTGTCATGTTCTGATAACATAAAGAACGATTATTAGTTTAAAAAACATCGGGAGATTGCTGGTTTGCCTTTAATGTTCAGAAATTAGAAAATATGTGTATTTGAAAAATAGCATGGTTTTCAACAGAATGTTGGATTATAGAATGTTTCAGCCAAGTGTTATATTTTATTTTCCTTTATCTTGAGTTTCTATTCCAATATCTTCAAAAGTGAAGGCCACCTATCATACATTTTGCTGGGCTGTTTGGCAAGGCTTGCAATATTTGTTTGTGTTTTTCAAACCACAGGTTTCCCCAAACTGTACATTATTTTCTACTTGCTGGCTTGTTGTGTTTTCCCTCCCTTATTTAGATCTCAATCAAGCTGTTTTGAACAGAGCAGTACAGCACAGAATAGAATAGAATACTCTATTTGGCCAAGTATGATTAGACACAAAGGAATTTGTCTTGGGTGCATAAGCTCTCAGTGTACAACAGATAATAATAATTATATCACAATAATGATACCAATAAGATACCAATAAATGAATAAGATGTTAATAAAGGTAATCAGCAATGCCATAATTGGAACATAATAATAATTAGACTTAAGTTCAAGTGGTTGATGATGTATTTAATTCTGCTCCTAGCTCTGCCTGTTCTTTTCCTACATCGACTTGGGCTTTCCTTTTTTCATCTGAGAAATCAATTCCTGCAATTGAGATGGGCAAGCAAAAGGCCAAGAGTTACCATCAGGTGTGCTGGTGGTTGGGATATGAATTTCACTACAAATTATACATTAGTTGAAATAACACGCAAAAAAATATCATATTGGGGAAAGATTCTTTCAAAATATGTGTACATCCACATAGATAATATGCCACACATTCCATATATTTAAAAAAAAGGCATAAATTTGTGCACACCGTTTAAGAAAACCATCAAACAGATGAAATACTGCATGGATTTAAACTGAAATTGATACTTTGTTCATTGCCCAATTGTTGTCATTTTAAGTATCAGAAATCTGATTGCTGTCAAATTCCTTAACATTTCCCCAACTGCTTTATAGCCGGTATTTGATTCAAAACTCATTCAAGTTATGCTATGTCCAAAAACAAACAAACAAGAAAGGTTAAAATTACAATAACCCCATCCTGATAATTTTATTGTAAACCTTTAAAAAAAATGTAATAAACCAGATTGTTAGACATCTCATGAATATAAAGAATTATGGCATGGAATAAAATTTGAAATCCAACATTCTATTTAACATGGATGTTAAGTTGTCTATACGTTAAATGGCAGAGAAAATAGTTTGTCTTATTCTCACAGTCTGGTTTGTGGAAGTATTTCATGGTGCTCTACACTGCATTACCTGAAGATGATTCTTCACCCTTTTGAAGTCTTTTTGGATCTTTCAGAAGGAGGATGAAAGGTTGAGAAAATGTTTCACATTTATACAATTCACACCAGTGGTGGGGTTCAAGATATTTTCCTACTGGTTCGGTGTGAACACATGTGACAAACACATGCTTTGCGCAAGCAGAGATTTGCAACTCACCTTCTGCTGCAAGCCCTATGTATAAAACAGCTGACGTGAGGCAATCAGCTGGGCTGCACGAAGCAACTGAGGTTGAAAAACAGGAAATAGAGGTCAGTATAGAACCAGGGTGGGTTGGAGGGCCCAGCAGCTGATTATTGGAGCAAATTGGTTCACTCACAGATGATCGTTGGAGTACTGGTTCGGCCAAACTGGTAGAATACCACCACTGATTCACACACAACACAGACCACTCCAAAACAAGGTCCTGGAGAAGCCAGAACCACTTTCTTCTGTGTCTTGATGAGTCAAATAACTTTGGTTCCATGATGTGAGTCTATGTGATCACCTTTGGTCCACCTTGAATCAGAGGTGGTATTCAGCAGGTTCTGACCAATTCTGGAAAACCGGTAGCAGAAATTTTGAGTAGTTCGGAGAACCGCCAAATACTACCTCTGACTGGCCCTGTCCCGATCTATTCTCTGCCTCTCGAGTCCCCAAGTGATTGGCTGGGTTTTCTTTTGTTGCCCTGCACAGGAGAACGGAGCTGGAAAGCAGGTTAGTGGTGTGGGAAGGGAATGGGGATTTTGCAGTATCCTTCCCTTGCCACACCCACCAAGCTACACTATGCCCATCAAGCCACACCCACAGAACCGGTAGGAAAAAAATTTGAATCCCACCACTGTATATTATATAACTATGGTGGAGAAGACACATGTTTATGATTAATCCCCAGTCCTGCTGCACAGAATCTGTAGTTATGAACTGTTTATCCTTAAGATTGATTGATTAATTGATTGACATTTTTATTTCTTTATGTCATAGATGTCTATCAACTACAGTCAAGATGGCGGCCTCAGCAATATGATCAAAGCTCCACCTATTTTCTTTTTTCATTTTTTAGCATGTGTTGCATGTGTAATTCATATAAAAAACATGAGCTTTACTCACACTGTTGCAGACCACCTTGATTTTTTAAATATACCATACTGATATTCATGCTTTGTCAACAAGAATCAAAGAAAATCTATGGATGCTAAGAAGCTGCATGTCTCAGCAACAAATCAGGTGTTTCTTTCTTCTTCCAATGTCCCATGATAATTCTTACAGTTTCCTCCCATGCCCTAAAGTGACCTCACACTTTTTTTGAAGTCTTAATATGCACGTTAAATCCCACCACCGCCTTGAATGTCCTAGTCAATGAAAACTAGTAAAATCTTTTTAGAAAAGCAATTTTGGAAAAGCAAGGGATCTCTGAATTAAGACCAAAGAAGCTTCTAATCTGATTTGACATTTCAAATAATTTTGGTAAATGAATTGAATTACCACAAAATTGAGTCTTTCCATCAAGTATTCACACATTCATACATTTTTGATATCAGCCTTATCACTATTTTCTACTAGACTGTCATTTCAATTTCCAGTAGCTTAGTATAGCTTTACTTTTCTTCTTAAAAAGTAATATTGCTTTTACTTACTTATAACCGAGCCAGGTTTTGCACTGTTTCTTCCTAACTTCCACCTTCTCTTCAGAATCAGAATTGATCATGCAGGAAAATCATTCATTTACTGTAAGAAGAAACAATGGATGCAGTATATGATTGTACTGACAAACCTTCCATGTTGTACTGGAATGGGAATTCAGTGTATACAATTTTTTAAGACAAAGATATGAAACTACTATAAGTGTTCAGAACATAGCAATCAAAACTCTTGCTGCTCTTCACACATTTAAATAAAACAGGAAAATAAAGGCAAAGTTCACTCAGTGGCATTGCATTAAAATGATAAAGAAAATTAAGTTAAAGATAAACTAAGCAATTGAGATCCCAAAGTTGCTTTTCAAAAGGCAACTAGACTTTCTTATTCTTTTCACTTTTCATCCAAGAAGCTTCTTCAGTTCTCTTCAGTTCAGCTTCTTGAATGAGAAGTGAAAAGTTTTCAAGGAAAAAAAAAAACCAAGAAAGTCCAATTGCCTTTTGAAAAGCAACTTTGGGAGAACCATGACTTGGATGATTGAGAATCTCTATAGATATTAAGCAATTGAGAACATATAGTAGTAACCAAGAAATTTTATTTTATTTTTTTTAAAAAAAGTCAATCGAAAAATCCTTGCTTAGTATGAATCACTTTTCTGTTCTTATTCTTTTTAAAATGTTAATTTAGTCATTTTAGATTGGAAAGTAAGTATGTATGTATATGTGTATGTATATGTGTATGCTTGCATGTATACATACACACACACACACACACACACACACACACACATAAAGAAAATAAATGTATACATACATGTAGGCTTATGTTTAATTAAGTTTCTTCTTAAACAACTTATACATTGTTCCAAAGCTTAGGGTATTAATTTAGTCATTTTAGATTGGAAATATATATTTATCTATCTATTTGTTTTCTTAAGTTTTCATGGGTACTTACATGTATGTATTCATCGTTTTTTGGCTATTTTTCCACGTCATTATAGTTATGCTTTTAAAGTTGTAGCAACGTTTCGGCAGAATCTCAAAAATAATTGTGGTTACTGAGTAAACACTTAGGAAAATATTTTAGCTGTTGTCCCATTTGGGTAACAGGATAACAAGGCAATGCTAATAAATAATCCCTCATCTCTTTTAGTAATGTCTTCCCCCCCTCCCCATAAATCCCAGTCCCTGGGAACCGGACAATTAAAAAATATAAAATATTTTATATAAAATAAAATATGTACGGTATTTTTATAGCATGCTTCTTATAAGGAACTGTGTTTTAGCTTCAGAACTTAAGAATATAATTACTTGATTCATCTGCTTTATAATATTATATTTCTTTATAGAGCAGTAGCTTAGACTCAGAAACATAAATGGTTCCTTCGCTGTATGATTTTGTGATTTATTTTCATTTCAAAACATGTACCAGTTGGCTGGATTTGAAATGTGTTCATTTATGCCTACTGTAAAGAGCTAAGTCACTAAGTATCAGTACCATTTAATACAACTGATTTTTTTTTTCAGAGCGACTGTACTCCATAGCTTTTACTTTTTAAGCCAACAAAACTGCAGGTATGTCTTTTTTTTTCATTTAATTAGCAAGATCCTTCTATATTAATGTCATTCACTTGGTTCTTTCAATTTAGTCAAGGAAAAAAATGAACACAGACAACAGAAGGATAGACAACAAGGAGAATTAAATGAACTCTATCACTCTGAGATGCCCTCTGATTTATCCATTCATTCTTCATTTCAGTCTTTATTCTCTGGGCACAGATGTGGCAGCAAGTTTTACCACTTCTGAAAAGATTGGCGGATTCCATTAGTTCCTGGGCTTTGTTGATATCAATTCTTCATTCTACAGCATTGGCACTACTGTCTAAAGAGTTCCAAACTCCATTAGGGCACAGCAAGGAAACCACAGCAAGGAGAAAGAAGCCCATTTTAAGAAATGTGTTGTTCCAAATAGAGCTAACATATACATAGTGGCAAATGTGACCCACTGCAAGCAGCTTGCTAATTTCCCTGCAATGGATCTGCTTACAAACATAACTTCAAATGGTCATTAAATGAGCATAAATTAAATGAGGGCTACCTGCAATGACTGACTGTGGAAGCAGGTTTCATAAAAGTATTTTGCGATGACAGCATTTCAACAAATAGTAAAGCCTTGTCAATTTCTCAACATTCAAGAAATGTCTTCTTTCACGTACAAAATGCATTTTTAAATATACATTTCAAAATGTCACTGGTGAAATGCTCATGTCACTGCTGTTCTTGTTGTTAGGGGATAGTTTCGTATTGTTCACTTTTTTATTGTATTTTTATTGGTCAATGGCCAAAATAAAGTTATGTCTGTTTGTCCTACACTGAAATAATGGTTGGTGAGGATGACATAATTTCTTTGCTGCTGTTTTAACCATTCAGTCATATCAAACTCTTGGTGATTTTATAGGCAAGTGCTTTCCATGCTATACTCTCAAGCACAGCTTCTTTCAGTTTCAACTCGTCTTTATATGAGTTTTGATGTTATCAAGCCAGCATGTTCTTTGCTTGCCCCTTCTCCTTGTTCCACTAACCACTAGCATTATTGACTGCTCCATCAACTCCATTAACTAATAGTCAATGATGATTGACTGCTCCAACAAATTTACATGCATGACATGGCCAAAGTAAATCCTACGTAGTCATGTGATTTTGCTTCTAGTGAGGTATCTGGTTTTACACAATTCAGCACTTCTCTGTTGACTGCTCTGGCTGCCCATGCAGATGCCATAATTTACACCAGCACCACAGTTCAAAGGCATCCATTCTTCTTCAATCAGATAATTTTAGAGTCCAACTCTAGAGATTAAAAAATAATACTTGAGTGATTAAAGAAAAGACAATTACTTTTGTCAGTGACAGGCAGCTCTTTATGGTTAAGTTTTTTTTCCCCCAAAACTGAAAAAAAATTAACTTGTAATTTATGGTTTGACAATAAGGGTAAAATATAGAAAGAAGAAAGCCAGAAACTAATTCTATACAGAAAAGATAAAATATTGATGCATTTATAACTGCTATAAAGAAGTTTGGAAGCCACTTCTCTAAATTTCTTTTCTTTTTCTTTTCTTTTTTTGTCTTTCCTAATTTTATTCCTTCCTTAGTCCCTTATCACTTTACTTTTTTCTTTATTTTTTAAATCATTTTTATTCTGCATCTTCAATAAAATATACAGTTAAGTAAATCTTGACTTTTTAAAATATATGTACTGCCTCGGTTATTTGAAAATTCAAATTGCTCCCAATTTAAAATCTATTTTTATTACAGTGTGTTTAATCTGGTGTCCTCATTTCTGTGATTATTTTAGGCATCATTTTGGCTAATGCTGTGACATGTTTAACACAATGTAATCAATATCCTTTTCAATGAAAATAGAAAACCATGAAATACGTTTATTTATATTTTGTTTTGTATTGTCCCTTATTTATTCCCTGGATGATAACAATGCTTTAATCTGGAGCATACTTATAAATTATGCTGGGCAAAAATGAGGTCAATTGTGGCTGGCATTTTGTGCAAATTGATTATCATTCAGCGGGAATTCTTTTAAATGACTGTCAAATCTAGAAAGCAAATACAGTCACTCAAAAAATCTTCACATGGCTACTTAAAGTCTCCCCCAATGTTTTCCAGGCATTCAGTTTTCAGGTATTCTAGAATATTTTTCTGGCATACATGTCTATGTGCTTCACAGTTACAGTTCCAAAAGATGTGTACTTTGCAAGCAAAATGTTTGGTCCAATCAGTTGCATATTTGGGTATGCAAATGACTGTATATCCTACAAAGGTTCTTGGTAACTTTAGAGTCCATCAGTCACACCAGGGCTTCCTAGAAAAATGAGGAGTTTTCTCAGAAGGTACTGGTTACAAAAGCAATTCTGTGAATATACCTGGAGGATAACTAGCACAAATTATAGCTCTTATTCCTAAAAGCAAATGGTAATGTAAATTATTACCCATATTGCTATTTTTTTTTGTTTCCTTAACTCATGTGCTATTGCTTTGTAAAGGTCCTTCAGGGCTTCCAAAATTGGACAGTTTTCATTTAAACTTGCAACCTTCATATAGATACAAGGACAATTTATCTTTCTGTCTCTCCATGCCCCTTCTGTCTTCATTCTTGTTCTGTTTTCACATTCTTCTACTTTGCAAAATTTTGGTTTTGGTGTGGCTGATTTTCTTTCTTTCTTTTTTTAATATTCTGGCTTGGCAGCTTTCTTGTAACCTGTGAAGAAAGGCTTTGCTTTCATTTCCTTCCCTTCCATTAGTTTTTGCTTTCCATGGAGGGTGAGAGTTTCCTTTTGGCCTGACAAATTTTTGCATGAGCTATGAAAACATCTCAGTCCACTGAATAAAATAGCCAAGTTAGAAGCACACTTCAGTCTGTTGTTAATCACAATAGCAAATGTTGTATATAGACATTTGCATACTCGTAATACTACATTCCTATTGGACAATCACTACCGCCTAGCGATTGGTGGTTAACAACAGTTTATGATTGGCCGTCCAAATGGTGGGAGGTTTAAAATAATGCCATTGGTTGCGAGCTGTGAGCAGCCGCTATAAAAGAGGCTGCCGTGGCTCGAGTTTAGTTGAAGTTACTGACAGTTAAATAAAGAGCTGAACTCAACTCCGGTCTCGAGTCTATCTTGTTCTGGCGATAGAACAGCAAACAAACCAATAGCAGAGGTGTTGCAATAAATGTCATGCTAATGAATACATACTACTCGATATGGACATCCATTAAACATGTTACAACACAAAATATGAACGTGCAAAGCCTGAGAGAAACTGGGTATTTGAAACTCTAATACATTTGCAGCTAAATTCAGCTCCTATTAAAGTTTCTCAGTTCACAGCCAAAAGCTTCTTCAAATGACCTATGCAGCAAAGAAGACATAGGCAGGTTCTTTCTTTGAATGTTTAAGGGAAGCAATGCAATCAGAGCACCAGCCTCAATTTAATCTTTCAAACACCACAAGCTATAATTAATTAGAGACATCAGCAAAAATAACATGACTAGCCTGGAAACATGCCATAAACAGTGTTAATGATTATACTCTTTCCACCTCTTTCACATGTGTGATATTCCTTGGCAATTGGAGAAGGAGGAGGAAGAATTTAACAGACAAACATCTGCCACATGCCAGACTTAATTAAGAGCCATGGTAGTATAATGGTTATAATGCAGTGTTGCAAACTAACTCTGCCAATTGCCAGCAGTTCCATCCTGACCAGCTCAAGGTTGACTCAGCTTTCCATCCTATCACCAAAGTACAAACTACCACCAAATGATTTTTTCCGTTGCTGTTGCCATCCTCTGTTTGTCTGGATTTTTGCAAACTCCATATGGTATTCTAATTTTAAACTAGACTGTGATCCTTTGATAGAATAAGGCTCCCTCACCCACACTTTATGCAAATATGTCTAAACTAAAATTACACATAGTCTATATGGCTTTGATAGGTGTAAGATGCTGAACTACCTCCATTATTTTATGTAACATCAGTGTAGAAGCTACTGAAAGGCAAAAAATGGCACGGGAAGTGCAAAAATCTGAAAGTAGAAGACCTACTTTCAATAACACCGGCTTGATAACTTTATGTGAAGGAAAAGTATTGTGGAAGACGATTCAAAGAGAGAAAACTGCAGCCAATTTGCTGAAATTTCTTTAAAAGCTCTTTTAGAATTTCAACAACAAAAACTGGTTGAGGGAGAATGTACCTTTTTAATGACAAATTTCTTAACTTCTCCAGATTGACTTGAAGTCATGCCCTCTGGATAAATGTTTAACACAATATTCAAGACGTTATTGTAACTTCTGTTACTTCTTGCTGGAAGCATAAAACTAATTCATTTTCTATTGTATGGAAAGTCTATTTCTTTATGTTGGTAATGCAATTTTATATATATAGTTGAGGGACTTAGAAATGAAGGTTTCAGAGTGAAAAGTTTAAACAAATGAAATGACAGATTAGGAAAGGGGAAAAAAAGAACTATTGTACAGATTTTATTTCTAGAACTTTAGAAGTTTTGTTCAGCACTTCACTTTGGGGATAAGCGTAACTTTAATAAAACAGAAAATGTACACTAAAAGCAAGGAAATTGACATCAAGCCAAGGTAGGCATAGAAAGTCAGGTTTATTTGCTTTGGCTTGAAAGTACATAGTGGTGACATATTTGAAGATATTATATCCTTCAATACCATGTTTCCACAAAAATAAGACCGGGTCTTATTTTCTTTTGAGCCTCAGAAAAAACGGCTAAAGCTTATTTTCAGAGGTCTTAATTTTTTTGAGGTTCAGGAGGTGGTGAGCATGGTCATCTCATGGCTGCTCCGCCCCTTAACCACACCCTGCAGATCAGCTAAGCCAGCAAGGGCTGAGAGGTCTGTCTCGTTGGGCACCTGGAGATGTTTCCGGCACACTCTTGCCAGCCCTAGCCCTGCCCATGGTACCAGGCAAGCTTGTAGCCAAAGACCCCTCTTTTTTGCAGCTCACCTTGTGGCTATGGAGCAGGCAGTGACCACGGTTTGTGTTCTGCCAGGCCTGGGGCTCGGGTGTTGCTCAAGCTGCTACTACGATGAAACAGAAAGCCATACGGTCTATTTCTCATGTTGGCTGGGTGGAGGCTGGACGTGTGTGTGTGTGTGTGTTTGTGTGTGTGTGTGTGTGTGTGAGAGAGAGAGAGAGAGAGGGAGTGGGAGGGAAGGAGAAAGAGAGAGAGAGGGGGGAGAGCAAATTCTTTCAAACAGCATTGCCTGCAATTCTTGTTACTTCCCTCCACTGTTTCTTTCTCTCACACGCTCTCATTCTCTCACTCACACACACGTGCACATTTGATTGCTTGAAAGGGACAGGCTGTGCTTTGCTTGTACCAAAAGCACATGCTTCCCACCATCTTGCCTGCCCTTTCATCCTTTTCTCAAGCAGCAGCAACAGGGTAGATGTGGGGGGGATTCCGCCAGGCTGCATGGCTTTCTGCCTCACTGTAGCAGCAGCCTGAGCAACACCCAAGCACTAGACCTAGTGGAACACAAATCATGGTTGCCGCCTGCTCCATCGCCACAAGGTGAGTTGTGGAAGAGAGGGGTCCTTGGCTGCAAGGTTGCCTGGTGCCATGGGCAGGGCTGGCAAGAGTGTGCTGGAAACATCTCCAGGCACCCAAAGAGATAGAATTCCATGCCCTTGCTGTCTCAGCTGATCTGTGAGGTGCGATTAAGGGCTGGAGCAGCCATGAGGTGACTGAGGAAGAGAAGGGCTGCCTCCTGTGCTGGCCACACCCACCCACTTCACTAGGGCTTATTTTTGGGTTAGGCATATATTAGTCCTGCTGCCAAAAATCAGGCTAAGGCTTATTTTCATGGTAGGTTGTATTTTGGGGAAAGCGTGGTAGTTACCTAATAGTAATATATGAAGGATTGTTTATTTTAAAAGCTTACATGGCTTCCTATTTAAAGTAAATAATTCTAAATGAATAACAAAGTAATATCAGCTTCGAACAACAAAAATGCTATTAAGTAACAGACAAAATAAATGCAATTTAGAACAGCTGAGGTATTGCACAAAGAGCCCAAAATCCAGAGCACAGAGGGCACTGCTAAATTGTTTTTAATGCCTGAAGAAAAAGGCAGGTTTTTATAGCCTTTCAGAAGACCAACAGAGTCAGGGCCATCTATACCTCCAAAGGAAGGCTGTTTCACAACAAAGGACCTATATTTCCTTGCTGCTGTGAGGTTATTGTTTTGACAGTCCTGTTAGGGACAGGTCAATTGTAGGGGGGCTAAAGCTACTGTTATTGACCTTTGGATATTACACAGTCTTAAAGCCTTATTATGCTCTATCTAGTTCATTCAACTGGGAAGGTGCTTTCCTGAGCTACTTCCAATTGTTACCTCATTCTGAAGTTAAAAAAAGATGTCCACTTTTTCCTAGGAAACAATTCTTTCATATTTCCATCAGATTCATCTTCCATACATGCTACAACATTTCATTCAGGGGATCCAAAACACGCCATCCTGCCTAATCTGCTGGAACTGACAGAAACAACAGATTAAGGAACATCTCCATGCAAATTCAGCACCTCCTAAACATTTCTGCTATGCTGGGTTTTTCTAATATCATTTCTTCAAAATATTCTGAACCCCAGAATACAATGTAAATTCCCTTGGAAGTCGGGGAATAAATTTTTTTTCACAAAATACAGTTCTTTAGCCTATAGTTGTATTGATATAATGCATGATTACTTTAAGGAATTTTATTTCCCAGAAACAAACCAATATTATACTTTCCAGTGAAGCGCCTTGATAACCTTCTCTTCCTACAAGTGATAGAACATTCATGAAAGTCAGCACAATCTCTTCTATTTCACATGATCTTTCTATCCATTCCATTGCCTCACGCATTTTACTCTACAAGGAAAATCAGGTTTTTCTGCCTTTTTTCTGCAACCCCCCCCCCAAAAAAAAATGTCATAACTGGGCCATATCAATGAGGAAAAATGAGGCAACAGTTGGCATTCCAGAATCATTACATTTCCCTGATCATTGCCTGGAAAGAAAGATGGATCTTATTTAGTCTGAATAGGAAAAGTAATGTTTTCTCCATCCTGAGCCCACTATTCCAAACAAACATTCTGAAACTTCTTATGTCACTTAGAAAGTTACTGAATATTCTTTTTTTCTTTTCTTTCCAGGAAGGTGAATATGATATTATGAGGGTGTGTGGCGGGGTATCTTTCTGGCTGAGATTATTTAACTAAAAGCCTTTTGCAATACTGTACTATCACTTTCAAATATGACATTAAATCATTTTGCATAGTTGCAGATGAGCTATATTCTTACTTTCATTTCATAAAGGTTAACATCTCATTTGTCAAAGGATTGGTTACAATTTCTAGCATTTTATCCACCTGTCTTACTACTTGTATTTTTAATCTATCTATTCTCCCTGATATTTTAAAAGCACATGGATAAATGGTGCCATCAATTAGGGTTGTGTGCATCTTTAATCTGGAGGTTTGATACGAAGCCAATGAAATCACAGAGTAGAATTGGAAAGTCAAATCTAATCAATACATTGGGTGCCTCTGAACCGAGTTGACAGATTGGAGAATTGAAGAGAATGCATTTGACTTTCCAAATCAATTCAGTTTGTCAAATTAGATCAAATGAGACCTGCATCAAAGTGAAGATTTGAATTGGATTGCAGCCAATTTCACCTATCTATTATTAACTCGGTTTAAATACACATGGTAGCAAGTGCCTACTACTGGGAACATCAGGACATAAACAGACCTTTTATAAACTGCTTCTTTCATTTTCTTAATGCAAGTGAGAACTGCCTTTGAGAAAAGGGGTCTGCAATTTATTTTCCCAAACTTCTGACAGCCTCAGGAAAGCTTTCTTAAGCAGTGATGGACTGGGTGATGTTTAGAGTAGATTTGGCAATTCATCCACCTATCAAGTATTTTCAAAGACCTGAAATAGGCATACATTGTTGTTTGATGGTATTAAAGGTATCATTACATTATTATTTTAGTTGGTTGCACAGTCAGATATTTAAACTGAATTTGGCATTTTATCCATCTATCAAGTTCTTTCCAGGGATGTTATTGTTTCATGATGTTAAAAGTATTGTCATAGAATCTAAGCTATTCCAAGTAATGCTGCCTTTCGCAAATTGACTGATGGTGATTTTGTCCATGCCAAAGGTGTTCAAATGGTACTCCAGATGTTTTGGAATTGCACCCAAGGAATATATTACTATTGGTATTCATTCTATTTGAAGGTCATTGTGTTTTGTGATTTCCTCCAGGCCATTTTCTTTGGTTCTGCTGTTTCCAGGTAGTGCTACATCTGCTGCAATTTGGCAGTTCGAATCTCACCAGGCTCAAGATTGACTCAGCCTTCTGTCCTTCCGAAGTCAGTAAAATGAGGACCCAGACTGTTGGGGGCAGTATGCTGACACTGTAAACTGCTTAGAGAGGATGGTAAAGCACTGTGAAGTGGTAGATAAGTCTAAGTGCTATTGCTATAATGTTGTAATAGATTGTAGTTGATGCAAGGACAAAGTTTGGAAAAGGGACTAGTTTTCTTCTGACAGACCTTCTTCTCTGATTCTCAATATTATGTATTGAAAAAGCAAAACACTACCAAAATTGTCTCTTTTGCTGCAATTGTAGCAATGAAATGTGGTGCTGTAGATACAAATGAAATGAGGGGCTGTACATATGCTATAAAAATTCCATCTGCAATGGATTACCTGAAAATATATCCCATCAAATCTGGCAGGTATTATGCTTTAGGTACTGATCAAAAAAGTTAAAAAATATGTTTCATTAAAGTAAAATCATAACATTCAATGTCATGGATATCTCAGTAGGAAACAGTGTTTATTAAATCTGAATGTCCATTCAATCTAAATATATGACATTTGCATCATTACATAATTATCACCCTCTACAAACCATGAAAGATACTTGGAATTCCTTCTAAGCAGTTTCCTTATTGTTCCTCCACTAAAGACAGAAATCTTGCCAAATTAAAGTAAACTATATGTACCATGAAAATATATATACTCTGAGAACTCCGAGGCAGGAGCTGTTTAAGTCTTTTCCTCCCACACAAACTCTATCCTGGAACTCCAGACTACATTCCACCACAATAATTGATATACATAGAGTAATGTTTACTAAACATCAATTTAATGGACAAACCTTTCAGCGTGGCAGACAATCTGTTCATTATGTTTGAACTCCACAGGACTGAAGCCTTTTAAACCAAGGGTTACTACAGTGAACATTAGAATGTTATTCACTTCATAAACTGGCTGTGCAAAACTATTGTAGCTCAGAAGTTGACCAAAGGATATGTGATTTGCCCCGCCTAACCGAATATGTTTAAAATTCAGTTTAAAAATAAGATTAATAATGGAGGAACAGTGGAGGAATAATGAAGTGTTGATGGGAATGAATGTTTAAACTTTTGCTTCCCACACTTTTAAGTCCATCTTTACCTAACCAATAATCAACCCTTTCATTACATAAAGGACTCAAGGGATTGCTTGGCTATTTAATTCAACATTTGTATTCCACTGAAACCGCAGAAACTCATGCAGTTTAATGAGTTACTGAAAACCCAAGTTACTTTATGAATTTCTAACTAACACCCAAACATTGCTACTGGAAATCAAGTCCAGTTTTTTTTTTTTAAATCAACCATTCCAGCTTTTTAGCAGATCTTTCCTTCACACGCAACGCTGCTTTTGTTTTTCACAGTCTATAATTGATCTTAGATTCATAAACTCAGTAGAGTTTGAAAAGATCAGATTTTGGGGCAGACATATATCATGGCCAACTCTTGGAATGTTCACCACCTTCATCTGTGTAAGCTTCCACTCTATTTTTCCTTGGTAAAGGTTATGGCTCACCAAATTTGTAAGGCTCAGTTCTTCTTCTGTTCTCATTCCTGTGAATCTGTTGAACAGAATCTGGTTGTTATACCTGAGAAGATTCCCACCCACCCCAATTCAATTTAACATTTACACTAAATTTACATTTTCAATGCATTTTGCCCTATTTTTTTTCTAGCATACCTCTCTTTTGGCAATGGATTACTTTGTTATAATGTACTTTTGTAACTAATATTCATGAATACGTTTTCCTTAGTACATATTTCCTGATATAAAATCAGGATCATTTAAATTCAACAATGTAAAAGTATGCTCATAATGAAATGAAATACTTAGTAAAATTTCTCACTCCTTTCTAACAATAGCAATAACAATAGCAATTGTAGTAGCACTTAGACTTGTATACTACCACATAGTGCCACTCTCTGAATGGTTTAGAAATATCAGCATGTTGTCCCCAATAATCTGGATCCTCATTTTACTAACGTTGAAAGGATGGGAGGCTGAGTCAATCTTGAGCTGGTCAAAATCAAACTGATGTCTATGGGCAAGTTAGCCTGCAATGCTGCATTCTAATCACTGAACCCTCATCACTTTCTAGTACATTTGGATAATTGATTGTTTAGAAATTGAACCTTTTCAATTGAACCTTAATTTCAAATGGCTTCTCCATGTTCTTTGCTTTGAGATTTTTCTCTCTTTCTAACAATCAAAGTAACATCACAGTCACAGATGGTAAACACAATGCCATGATTTTTGTGTGTCAGCTTACAGACTTTGACTCCCTCACCTCTACAGACATTGCTGAAGCAATTCACTTAGACTTTATTAGTCATACTTTTGCCTGTCCCCAAGAAATCAATGACAGAAATACTGGTGAATGCCCCTTGGCTGTTGAGCAAAGATGTTTGACAACCAAGATTGAGTTCAGAAGCTCAAGTTCTCTTCAGAAGGCATTGGCTGAATGTTCAACATCAAGTAATAGCAAATCTGTTCTTTGTTGATTACCTTTCCTTTTTAATACCATTTATCAATAAACAGTGAGTGCCTATGTATGCTGAAAGTCAATAGCTTCCTAAAGTTAATGAGAATTTGGTCTCCATTTAAAATGTCAGCCCCATCGGGGATTGACAATAAAATGTGCATGTTGGGTTTTCACATCTGTTTGCTTCAGCTCTACTTACTAAAGCTTGTATATATGAAATTTATTCTGAATAAATATTCTATGAAACAGTTTGCCTAATAGTAAAATAGAGTGGCATGAAGACAGAAAAACTAACTTTCAGAAGGCAGTATAAAACTACCTCAATTAAAGTAGCAAAGCAGCAGATATTAGTTGTTGAAGCTACTCTTTCTGATCCACTCAAAATGTATCATTCTGATAATGAGATGTCAACTTGCTACATAACTTATGAAAACTTCCAGTTTTTCTACTTTTATTTATACTCCTTTAGAGTTTAGACAAAGTAGGCTGGAGAAAAGATGGGAAGCAAATATGACCCTCAAATTCAAGAGGTTGTAAAATTGATTATGATAAATGGATAGATGCAAAGAATTTGTACTTCTCCAGTCTTAGCTCAATTCTTTAAATACTTTATCTTTGTCAGATACAATTACCATCACGTGACAGAAAAATTGAATAGTATCTGCTACTGTGCTGGGCCCATTCACAACAATTCATGAGTTGGTATGGTTAACTGAAAGCAAGGAATCTTGCATACAATTCTAAATTATCAGGTGGATTTAGAACCCCACAGAAGCAACTACATACAGACTGCAACCATTCTGCTTTAAGCTTTCATCCCCAACCTATGATAGACAGAAGGTCAAGGAAATTAAGTCAATCAAGAGGATATAGTCATCAAACAGAGTGTGATTCTCCTCTCTTAATTTATCTATGGGAGGATTTAATTAATTTGTGCTATTGTCATGGAGGAAACCAGCTGAGATAAAAATAATGACATCACTGTGGAGGAAAAAAGATCAATATGAGAGCATTTCCATTGGGGGGAAAATATATTTTTAATAGTTTGTTGCTAACTTACCTTTTCAAAGACTGACTCAGTTCTTGAAGTCAAAATCAAGGCAATTTTAAGTGTACTTCTCTTCTAGATGCTTTAGTTTCTATGGAAATTGTTTTTCACAAAGAAAAATTGAGGAGTATTTATAGACATATTGAAAGCTGATGTAAGGGTGAAATTGACATATGTAAAAAGGACAGTTGTCAGAAAGATGATGCTGACATTTACTTTTACCCTGGAATAAATCAACATCACACTTCAAAGAAACAGAGGAAGCTGACAATGTGTGGCAGGCTAATAACAGACACATAACTCAAAGTAAGATCCTTCATTGCATCACATCAAGGCCGCATACAAAGTATGAGCAAATTTGCAGGTCTTAAATTTTCTCTCTTTTTTTTGTTTTGAAGCATTTATTTTAGGAAATAGTACGATCCATGCATTACATGTGATGGCAATATCTGAGCGCCAATAAATCACCCAAATGCAACAAAACACAACAGCGAGGGCAGCATTTCAGAAAGTTTAGGAAGTATCAAGTGGAAATCTTCTCTACAAAATTTCATCTCAGAAGCCATTCGGTATGAAATCAACCAGATGAAGTGCTCACAAATGCAGCAAAGTTTTGGACGATTTGTTTGGCACATAGAAAGTAGATTATGCACTCTGAACAAATTTGGGAATAACTCTACTTTCGTAAGGATTAACACTAGAAGCATAATATACAGCAGCCGTATTGTTCCACCCTCACTCCCAGCCTTAACTTCCAAGTTCATAGGCAATCATATTTTGGGATTAAGATTAAAAATGCCAAGTAATCTTGCCAAGGTTATATTGAAAATAATATATATTGAAAATAAATTCCAGTGAAATGCAAGGGATCTGATTTTTAATTGGTATGGTTATATTAAGCCTGGATATTCAGACTTTATCTCTTTTTGCTTTTGGAGACTTCTCTCCTCCGTTTTTAGAAGAACAAATTTATAATAAAAATATATTTTAAAAAAGACTTCCTTCCCTATGCTACTCAATCCTGTAGTTGTCTTGACATAGAAATTCCCCAGGTTTATAGTTTGGGGCTTCCATGGATGCAGAATCAGAGACACTTCAGGGAATCATGGCCATCATGGTCATCAAGAATCTTGCCCATATTCTTCAGGCCAAGCTCTCACTGGAGGCTACACATTAGACTTCACTTTTGCCTCATAGGGAATATGTTTTAGCATCAAGGCCAGTAAATTTCCTACCTTCAACACAAAGTACCTTGAGGAAAGTAAAAAGTGAATTATCTACCAGAGAAAACAAGAATCACGGACCCCTCCTTAAGGAGGGAAGGAAGTCTTGAAAATAGTTAGATCTCTCTCTCTCTCTCTCTCTCTCTCTCTGTTTCTCTCTCTCTCTCTCCCTCCCTCCCTCCCTCTCCCTCTCCCTCTCCCACACACACACACCTGGAGCAGATGTAGGTGACTAATAGAAGCCAAGGAGAATTTGGTCCCTGAATCTGTCAATAATAGCATAGCTGTGTAGATATAGATGTGTTCTGCATCATTTCTGTGGCAGGATGCAGAACCTAGCTTCATTTGTGTATATTGAGAATAGAAGCCGGGTGCTCGGCGCTGGGTGCTTGACCTGACTGGATGCAAACCAACACAACATGAGACCAGCAGAGGAGCCTAGAACAGCCAGTAATGCAAGCACCACTAGCTGACTGGTGTAAGCTAGTTTGTAAGCCCTGTGGGGCACCAAGGAAAGGCACACAGAAGCACTGAACAGAATGAACTAGCCATTTAGGCTGCCAGGACTGCATTGGATCTAGTATTTGTAGATTTCTCTGACATTTTGTTCCATATGTTAAACAAATAAATGTGTGGCAGGATTTGTACTTGAAGAAGAAGGAAAAAATGAGGTTCTCACCAACAATGGTTAATGAAATATTTTCATGACAGATAATAGGATTTGAAGAAGAGCCCCTGTATCCGAATATTTTTAGGGCTTGTTTTGCTTATCTCTTATATAAAGTGATCTAATCTCCTTTTCCCTCTGTCTTCCATCACTGCATCACACCATTCCTATAGGAAAAGTTTATACACAGTTCCTTGGCTGTCTTGGTAGTCAGGAAGGATGAAATCTACCTAGCCTATTGATTCCTAAATCAAATATTTTCCTCTCCCTTACAAAAGCAATCACCAGACGTACATAAGTACATCCCTTATTGACAAGTGGAGGCTGGAACTGCACCATTTCTATTTTTGAATAGAATCATCTGTTCATCCTGGACAAAGTAAAATTTGATTTAAGTTGCTCCAATTCAACTCAGCTTTGCCCAGCCGTATGAAAATATCTTATCAAACCTGGCTGTTGTCAGAAACATATAATAGTTTAATACTAAATGGAAAATTATTAGGAAACAGCAAGATTCTGGAATAAAATGGGGAGTCATATAATTATCCTGGAAGAAGGAATTGATATGTCTAGCATTAGGCTAGAGTCAGGGGAGGGATTCTACTACTTCACACCTATTTTCTAGAACCGGTTGTTAATATTCTAAGCAGTTCAGAGAACCAGTTGTATTACTGGCCTAATCCTGTAAGGAAGGCAGGAAGGAAACATTCTGGTGTTGCTTACAGAAACTGCCTCTCTGTTAACCCTTATTACACTCTTGGCAGGACCAAGGAACATCTCTGGAGTTTTTTCCCCTCCTTTTCTGGTACTTTGCTTGTTTGGAGTGACCATTCAAAGTTACAATGACACTGAAAAAAGTGACTTATGACCGTTTTTCACATTTACGACTGTTGCAGCATCCCCACAGTCACGAGAGGCCAGGAGAAGAGATGCGTGCCATGTTGAGTTGGCCAAGCTCAGCCAATAACATGACCACCAAGCCCTGCCCACCAACTAAGCCACGCCCACAGAACCGGTTGTTAAAAAAAATGAATACCACCCCTGACTAGGGACCACTGAATGTTGATACATTGGAGAAAAAGGAATTGACCAATCAGCTTGTTGCCTGATTCTTGACAGAATAACAGAGTTAGAAGGGACCTTGGAGGTCTTCTAGTCCAACCCCCTGCTCAAGAAGAAGACCCTATACCATTTCATAGAAATGGTTATCTAGTCCAATTTCTTCAAAACTTCCAGTGATGGAAAACCTACAAGTTCTGTAGGCAAGTCATTCCACTGATTAATTGTTCTCACTGGCAGGGTATTTCTTCTTATTTCTAAGTTGGTTCTTTTCTTGATTAATTTCCAACCTTTGTTTCTTGTTTTGCCTTCAGGTTCTTTGGAGAAACAGCTTGACTTTTTGTTGTGGCAGCCCCTGAGATATTGGAAGACTGCTATCATGTCACCCCCTAGTCCTTCTTTTCTTTAGACTAGACATACCCAATTCCTGAAACTGTTCTTCATATGTTTTAGCCTCCTGTCATGGGCTGAGACAGAGTGGCTGACCCAAAGTCATCCAGCCAGCTTTCATGCCTAGTTGTCCAAATAAAATGTTTAACTTTTACCTCCAGGATCAGAAATATATTGTGTATATTAGCATCTGTGAATAGTTTTATAATGCTTTTTTAAAAAGTTTTTCTTTAAACTTATTTTTTCCCCGGAAATAAAACTGGGAGTAGCATCATGTACACATAAGAACCCCTCTAATATTATTATTTGACAACTTGTTCAAATTATTCTAGATAATTTGCTTGCTTGAATTCACCCCTATTTTTCTCTTACATAAATTAATAGCTTGGTAATTTTCATGTTTTCTTAAGCGGTGAAATACTGCTAAACCTTTTGTAAATCATTACTTTTTTTTTTCCTTTTAAAGACAAATGCAATAATTTTTTTCTTGGAAGTCTACCAGTTCTGCATATGACTTTGAATATAATAACAAAGTGGTTTGATCTCTACATTTCCTACAATATAAATTCTGAATATTAATGTATACCGCTGCATAAAATATGCAAATAGGTCTGGCGCAAAGAAAAAAAATGAAGAAAAACATTCTAACTTTTTTCTCTCATAAAGGGCATTATTTCTTTGCATATAATTTCTAGGTGTGCTACCCCTGAGAATTGATGGCATTTTGCTCACATGCTTCTTCTCTTTGTCACTCTCTGCTAAAGTGTTATCATATGCCAGGAAAAGACAGGAACATACTAAATTCACACCAAAACAGTTCGACAGATGTCCTGAGAAATTAGAATTTTCAGAAGAAACCATCCCACTAGGTGAATCACCCATATCTTACAAAACATGCACAGCTGCGTCTCCTGTGATGCTGTGTTTTGTATGCTCCTACAAAATGTCATTTGCTTTTGCCACCAGATGGGCCACTGTAAGTGTCAGCCTACTACGATAGGTAGACCAGACAGAAAACATGACTAGATGAACTAATTTCACTTGATTTTAAAGGTACCTTAACAGAATCTTGTAAGTCTGAAAGAATTCTCCATTTGTCACTTTTACAAATAGATAACTTAGCGAAGGTCCCTCTTCAGCCTCTTGCTCTGTATACTATGTAGCTGGGGGCTATGCTCCTTCTTGTCTGACCATTTCCTAGGCAGCATCTCATTTCCTGAAGTAATTTCCCACACATTGTTACAAGGAGGCAGAAAAGCTGATATATATTCTAGAACACATTCTGTAGCTGAAGAATGTGCTATAAAATGAATACATGGAGCAACAAACCATGTTGGCCCAACTTTACCAATTGATATATGGTGCTCAAAAAGGATAGAGATATATAGACACAGATAATCAGAGCTGGAAGAGACCTTGTAGGTCATCTAGTCCAACCCCTGCCCAAGCGGGAAACCCTACACCATTTCTGACAAATGGCAGTCCAATCTCTTCTTGAAAGTCTCAACTGATGGCACTCCCACAACTTCTGAGGGCAAGCTGTTCCACTGATTGATTGTTCTCACTGTCAGAAAGTTTCTCCTCGTTTCCAGGTTAAATCTCTCCTTGTTCAGTTTCCATCCATTGTTCCTTGTCTGGCCTACAGGAGCTTTAGAAAATAGCTTGACACTTCCTATCAATAAAGGAGAATATTTGTAGCTCAGGGTTGAAATGAGAGGTCATTGGTACTCTCTGGCTTGTTGTTGTTGGTTTTTGTTTTTGTTTTGCAGATATTTCATTACCCAAATTAGGTAACATCATCAGTGCAAGAAAGCAATCAAGCTCAGAGATCACCAAGAAACCCACAAGATACGGATATAATTAGGATGGAGAAGGCTTAAATACCAGAATATTTTTGTTGGGTGCGTTTACTAGGATACTGATGCTGGATGAAAAGGGAAACTTTGGGGGAGATAGGGGCATTGCAAGATACTGTACTTTAAACTATTTAAAGTAATCTAATAATTTTACTATCTAATAATTTACTAATGTTACTAACTTCGTTTAACTCTTTGAAAATCATGTCCACCTATTGTGATTCTCTATAGAACTGCATAATTAAATTGTTAATTGTAAAAGTAATATACTAGTTTAATACAATCGGCATAACACTCAGTTAATTTCTTGTTCCAACTGAAGGAGCTGCTGAATATTGAAGGGGCTGGTGTTTGTCCATGTGTTTATATACTGTACATATTCAAACCGCCCAACAAATAAATCAGCCCCATGAAAACTCATTAGTGTCCTACGAAACAGAGATCATGTTGAAGTACTTGGAATCAGATATTGGGAATGTAATTTGACCCAGAAACTTAAATAAAAGAAAGTGATCAATTGCTGATGGATGTCTCCATACCGCTGGCAATACAGAAGAACACGGGTTATGGTTTCTATCGTACCAATATCACTGGGACAATATTGGGTTTCATATGAGAATTTTCTTTATGTTCCTTACAAGGCAGTTGTGGGAGATTTTAGATCATTCTAAGGATAAAGCTCTCCTAAATTTGGGACCTGTGATATGATATAAATATGAAGTTGGTTTAGATACTAAACTTTGATTATTTTCAGTAATATTATGAGAGAAAACAGCAACTTTTGTTTGATCTTCTGTTTCTAAGATCCTTTGCTTAGTATTGCAGTCTAACTCACTGCTCACTGCCAGGAGTTCAATTCTGACCAGCTCAAGGTTGACAAGTGCCCACAATTGGGTATAACAGCCAGAATTTGTGGGCTTAAGTTTGTCTTCAGTATTCTTTGATGTCATTGCAAATATCTCAGCTAGGGAAATAGAAATTTATAAACTGCACAAAGAATTTGTTGAATTTTCACTATTCTTCAAATCTGGTCTCAGTGTTATTGCTCCATATTAGTAGCCATGCTCAAGATGTAGGGTGTTATTTACTATTTTGTTTACATGTTTCTTTTGTGAAAGCATTGATATAGCACATATTATTAATAAAAAACAAGATTTGGTTGGAAAAAAACACATTCTGTAGGTGTCTATTCAGTCTATCATGGAGAATATTTTTGTTTGTTTCTTTTATCACCTTTTGTCTGGACAAGCTGAGTTCAGATTTCATTTCACTGAACCATGATAAAATATATCAGAGCAAAATTTTTAAAAAATGAATTTGTATTAGTTTTATCTTTCAACAGCACACACATTAACTTTGTGGCACACATTTATTTATTTATATGTTTGCTTGCTTGCTTGCTTGCTTACACATTTATTTTTCTCATTTTTGAATCAACCATTTCTTTCATAGAGGGATATACCATCATGTTATGATTTGGATGTACAACTCCAGACATGCATGCCATCAACCTAATGGAAATCTGATTACTGCTTTTCACTTAAGCACAAGAGGCTATATTCTAGAACATAGAATAAGGCTACTTGGCCAATTTTCATAATGCTTAAGAAAGCCTTTGGAAAACTTCTGAGGGCTTCCAAAGAATAATGTTTTTATTTTAGGCAAGACCTATTTTGAGAATAGATACACCACTTCATCATTGGCAACAAGACATATCTAAATTTATATGACAAGGGGGAGAAAACCATCTGTTAAATGCAAAATAGTTAAAAAATACAAAGAAAAGATGATGATTGGAATGACCCCAGACTTAAAATTGCCTTTTTCTGCTTCTTTTTTTGTCCAGAAGGAAGAATGGATAGTGCAGAGAAACAAGAGATTATTACAGTTAGAAAATATTGACCTGAGATTTGGATGGCATGGATGTTTACAGTATGATAAAGGTTAGGTTAATGTGGAACAGAGGTGGTATTCAGCAGGTTCTGACCAGTTCTGGAGAACCAGTAGCGGAAATTTTGAGTAGTTCGGAGAACCTGCAAATACCACCTCTGACTGGAGATTTTACAGTATCCTTCCCCTGCCACGCCCACCAAGCCATGCCCACCAAACCGGTAGTAAAAAAAAAAAAAGAATCCTACCACTGATGTGGACTTCTTATTTTTATTATATGTGTCATACTGAGAATCTGTAATAGCTATAAACCCCCTCTCCACCCCTTGGGTATTATTCTTTCTCTTAGAGAGGATTAATCTCCTTTCTAGATGAGTGGTATGGAGGTTATATTAGTAATTTATAGGCTTTCTTTATACCATGATTTACATTTAGGGTTATGCTTTCTCAAAAGATAGATGAGACACAGTATGAAATGGAGCATCAATAAGATGTACAGGAATATCTACCTTAGGGTGCCAATCAATTTATTAACATTTCTCATTTTACCCAGGCTGCTTTTTTGACAAGTGTGACATAATGCATTGCACTCAATGCTGGGGAGATATTTGATACCCTCCTCCACCCGCTTTTCTGGCTAAATTTGTTCTTATAATTTCTGCACTTTCCATAAGAGATATAGAAATATTCCAATTATCATATTTGCAACTAGGATCCAGAAGGATGTTACATAAAGCTCCCATTTTCAAACTCCAATGTTAGCATGACCAGTATTGGGGCTACATTCTGAGCTGCTATAATTAAATGTGTGATCAAATATTTTATCCTTCACTACTATGCTTTTTATGTTTGTAAGTTTTTATTTTGATCACTGATGATGAGAAAGAGAAATTATTCCTTAAATTACTGCATGTTGTATCTATATTTTTTTCCACCACTATGGAAACATAAATGAGTTTATCAGGTGTTGGCAGGCACTGGATTAAAGTTCAATTTATAATAAACTCTGGATTTAGTAATTCTTTGAATAAGGAATATTTCTTGATTATTATTTAATAAAGTCTATGGAAACTTGTAATACAAATGTGGATTAAATATCTGTATGTCTGATGAAAAATATATTTATCTTGGGTTTGGTGATGGGTTATTTCATTAAGGCAATGCACTAAAAGAAATGTATTGCCAGACCAATGCCAGACAATGCTTAAAAATCCCAAATAAAAGACAACAAACAATAACTGTAATTGACGTGGAAATCTAACATTTAACCTATGTTTGTTAAGTTTTATACCAACAATTGAATGGCTTTTTTATATATTAGTAAAGCGATTTCAACTGGGGCAGATAAAAGTATTTGAATTTCAGCAGCCTAAACTTTAAATGGACATTCAAACATTCTTTTCAAGAAATAGCTACAAGATTGCTAAAAAAATATTTCAGCTGCTTCAGTTGAGCACACTTTTGAACAGCATTCTATAACTATCTCAGAAAGCTTTCAATGTGGAAATGTTTATTTTCTGTCTGTAAAATAACCTGGCTTAAAAAGTTAGGAAATTTTGTGGCTTTGACATAAATGGAAGGTCCACAAACAGCACAGACAGCAATCCCATTTGTCTTTGTGTACAAAAATTTCCTAAAGAGCCATTTTTGTTGTCTATTGGTTAAAGTATCAGGCTAGTAAGTGAGAGACCATGAATTCTAGTCTTGCCTTAGCTATGTACGCCACTGGGTGAATTTGGGCCAGTCACTCTCTCTCAACTGAATCCACATTGCAGGATTGTTGTTGTGGAGAAAATAGGACAAAGAAGGACACAAAGGGTTGCCTTTGTTCACCACCTTCAGTTATTTGTAAAAATTCAGTTCAAACCTTTATTTGTCATGCATAACATGTGTACAATGAGATTGGCTGGACCTGCTGTACCACCCCACACACAATACAATTCACATTGAAGACAGAAAATCCCTAATCCAATAAATCATATTAACAAACACAAAGTCCTATTGCACCAATGTGGACATGTTGCACATTGTGCTAGCCCTGCAAGTTTATCATACTACGTAGTTATGATTTTCTTACGCATTCAGGAGTCTGACAGCCCACAGATAAAAACTGTTCTTCAGACTGTTTGTGTGACTGACTATGCTTCAAATGGAATATAAATAAATAAAAAGAAAATGATTTTATGCTCTGCTCCTCCCTTTTCACAATCCCATAAACATTCCTGTGTCTAATGAGTTACATGTTTAGTTACTTATTACAAAAAGATTGAATATATAAATAAATTAATAAACAATCCCTTTAAAGACGGTTAATGCTTTGAGTGAACTTTGAGTGAATATGGCTGAGAAAAACTTCACAATTTCATTTTGCCCATTAATATCAGCCAGTCACAGAGCCTGGATGCGGATTAATTCCTAACGGTTATTAAGAGGGTAGCAGAGATTCTTTATCCTTTCTGTTATGAAGAATTCTGCATAATAAAATCCAAAATCCAAGAATGGATGGTTATGTATTCATTTTACCTTTTTCCTGTAGGAAAAAGAAGAAAAAACACCCAGGTCTTTTTTTTTTTTTTACGCCCAGAATTGACACATTTGAAGTTTTTGAGATATTTTTCCCTTCTGAAGGACTTCCAAATTAACCTTCAAATGCTGATATAAGCAGGAAGTAGTGGAGATAAAACATCCCTTGTTGTTTAGATATCATTTCAAATATGTCAAAACAAGGCACCATGAAAAGCAACCAAGGGTCTGTGATATATTAAAGTCTAGTGATACGCTGTTCAGTCTTTAAGGCACCCCAAAATGCTTGGCTATAACTGTTTATGGTAGCAACTTCTCTGAGAAAAGCTCAAGGTTATTTTAGACCTTGTTTTAAAACTGAGAGAAGTCAACAATAGGTTTTTCTCCCTCCTGTATAACATCACACCTACTATCAGAGGTGTAACAACCAGTTCACTAATTGTGCATGCGCACCTAATGCGCACTGTGCACACGTGCACAGCTATCACAATTACTTACCTTCAATATTACTTCACAACTGAGGCACGGCAATCCGCTCTGCCTCATGAATCAGCTGAGCAGATATAGGTGAGTACAACCCACATGATCATCGGATCGAACCAGTTCAGAGCCAGCTGATCATTGCAACTAGGGGATCACCCGAACCAGTCCAAACTGGGAGAATCCCACCCCTGCCTACTATCCTTCATAATATATACAGTAGCACATTTTAAAATGAATTACTTGGTGGACTATGGCAATTAGGACTGTAAACTCTCTTCCTACATGATGCATTTGTAAAGCATGACATCACATGATCGTGTTGACTTACTGCAGCTGTCTGGCCACTCCAATTATAACTGTTAAGGGACATGCAATGTTATGTGATCATCATCTGTGACCTCTTGTGCTGTCAATTTTGTCAGAAGCCTGGAATGTAGGTTGCAACTGGTGGTCATGTGACCAAAGCGCACAGTGATCATCTTAATTTCAAGCCAGTTTTCAAGCACTGTGTTCATCTCATGTCAAGGTGCTGTGATGACTAAAAGTTTAAGAAGGATTCATAGAGTCATACATTTCCTCGTTCACTGCCACCATAACTCCAAATGGGCATTGAACCAAATGGTCATTAACAAGGATTACCGTGGTGGTGCAGTGGTTAAAATGCTGCATTGCAGGCTAATTCTACTGACTGCTGATTGCCAGAAGTAGGGCAGTTCAAATCTCACCAGGCTCAAGGTTGACTCAGCCTTCCATCCTTCCGAGGTTGGTAAAATGAGGACCCAGACTGTTGGGGGGCAATATGCTGACTCTGTAAACTACTTAGAGAGGGCTGTAAAGCAGTGTGAAGTGGTATATAAGTCTATTTCTATTACTATTGCCTGACATACGAATGCTGCATGGGATAGCATATTTCATCATCTTCATTCCTCATCTGGAATAAATTCTACCTCTGATCACCAATGAAAAGAGCATAGAAATGATTATCTTAACAAGTGGTCCCTTTTACATACAGTATGTATATGGAGAACAACAAGAAGAAATTCAATGCTGCGGTATGTATTTCTCTGAATGTGTGGGTCCTCTGTTACTTTTATGTTTTATTTTCGATGTTCACACTTCAACCCTTTTCAGGCTTACTTTAACTGTTCAGCTATAGGACACAAAAGATAATAAATCAACTAACTGAAAGATGTTCTGTATATGTGTGTGTGAGAGAGAGGGGGGGTACATTTGTGTCTGTAAGAGAGAGTCCTAGAGTAGCTGATAATAGCAAAGAGAAAAAAAAAACTAAAGAACACTTCGCTGTGGCAATGCCAACTTCAAAAAGTCATCAAGCATTCTCAGTGGGTATTACTGAAACAGCTTGAAATCCATCAAATCTATGAACCTTCCAATTCACCAGAAACAGCACCAGAGAACAATAATACACACCAAAAGTAATCATTGTGATTCAGTGGCCATTGTGTAACTGAATGATGAAAACCCACAGCCCCTATTGCCAGCCATTACACACACTCACACACACACACACACTGTACTTATGTGTGTGTGTGCATATGTACATGTACACACATTAGTGTTGTACATACATATACACACACTATATAGTGTATAGTGTAATACACACACACATAACTCTGTGTGTGTGTGTGTGTGTGTGTGTGTGTGTGTCAGTGCTGAGGATTCAGCAAGGTTCACATGGTGCAGTAGATTCAAGAAAAAAATGCAAACTATAGTCTATTTAAAGAAGAACAAGAAGTGGGGATATGGAAAATTCAGGAGTCTGACATTGTGAGTACAGGAGTTTCCATGACCTGAGAGATTTTTAGATGATAGGTGTAGATCTGCAAGTCAAAAATCAGTTTACAGGGCTTAATTGCTCCTCTTACAGCTCTAGAACATAGAATAATAGAGTTAGAAGGGACCTTGGAGATCTTCTAGTCAAATCTCTTTCCCCAAGTTTTTTTTTTTCTCTATTGCTAGAGATTAGATGTAGATTAGCATTCTGAAAATAAATGCAAACAAACCAGCAACAAAAGTCACCCTGTGTTTGGTGAAAAAAGATTATGGTATGACTAAAACCTTGAATTTGAAATGATCCCTCCCAAAGCAAAATAAATACATACATACATACACACACAAGCACAAGTAGGAACACAATTCTATCCAAAAGCAAGAAAATATGTGGGTATATATATTGAATATTATCAGCACACATCTATCTATGGCACTGCAAAAACTATTTTATTAAAAATTATGGATCCTTGGTAAGAGGGCGAAGCTGGCGTTGTGACGATACGGCATGCGATCTTGGAGGTCTTAGATCGCTGCCGATATCTTTGCTCCTGGATGGTCCTATCGGATCTAAACCATCCCGAAGAGATGGTGAAAGTGAAGAGTGCATCCTGTCGATCCTAGGGATACTGCAAAGTCCCTGGTAGATCCAGGAGAAGCTCTTCTTGCCAGCGAAGGGGGAAAGTGAGAGCAAAGAAACTTTGTAACACTGCCATCTAGAGGCTTGAAAATATTCTATTTCCCTGTGACCAGACAAAGCTGAGAATGAAAGAACTGAGACTCTTTTTCAAGGACATTGATATTTAATAAGATAGAGGGAAGAGCATGGGAAAGTACTATTGCAGGTGCTCTGCTGGGTTCCTATTAACAGCTGGAGTCTGGTGTGGAAACTTAGGGGGAAAAAAGGTAAGTCTTTGGAGAAGAGAGCTATAAGAGCCTTGGATAACTGAACAAATTTCAGTGTGCCCTTTTTGCTTTTTCTAAGTTGTGCTATCCCTCCTCACCAGCTTTATTGTATTTCTTTTTATCTTTTTTTTTTTTTGTAATAACTATATGGGTTTTTGGCTTTGTTGGAGCTTGTCTTTGTTTTTCTTTTTTTCTTTGGAAGTCCAATCTCTACGTTTGCTTTTTATTTTAAAGGGAAAGCCTTAAAAGCCTTTTTTTTTCCCCTTTCCTGGTATTTTTGTTTTTTCATCTACATTTCTAGTTTATTCTTATGTACTTTTTTTCTATTTGAGACCTTTCAATTGGATTAAGGTGTTGAAGAACCTGAAGAATTTTTCCTTTTTCTTTTTATTCTTTTTTTTCTTAATCCTTTTTTTTTCATCTAACTATTGATTGGATTAAGGTATACAAGAACCTGCAGAAATTTTGTCCTCCCTTCTTTTTTCTTTTTTAATTATTATTATTGGGCTTCTTTTTTCTATTATTTTTATTTTGAACTATAATTGGTTACTTCACAATTGGATTAAGGTTTAGAAGAACCTGAAGATTTTGAATTGCTTAAAATGAGTAGGAAATTTACAGCTCCTGGTTCTTCAACTTCTACTTCTTCCTCTCCACCATCTGGAGGACAACATTCAATACAGACAATGTTAAAGCAAGAAAAAGAACAAGAAAAAGTGACTCTGCAGATGATTATGCAAGGAATTCAAAATATTCAAGCAAGATCAGAGAATATTGGAAAGAGAATAGAGAACATTGAACAAAGAACAGGGAAACTGATGAAAAAGTGGAGAACATCCAACAAGTGATGTTGAAGTATGATGAGAGATTCCAAAAAATTGAAGAAGAAGATAAACAAAGAGACAAGAAGATTGGAGACATTGATAATAGATTAACGGTGGTTGAACAAGATAAAAGTGGTATGTTGAGATGGGAGATGGATAGATCAGAATTCTATCTTAGATTCCAAAATGTAGAGGAAGAAAAAGGACAAAACTTAGCTGAGATAATGAGAGAAATACTGGCTGAAGCTTTGCAAATAACTCAAGAGAAGATGATGGATAGAATAGATGAGGTTTATCAAGTTTTCACAAGATATGCAATGAGAAATAGCTTACCAAGAGAAGTTCACATTAGATTTACAAAGAAAGCCATTAAAACGCAAATATTGCAAGTGGCAAAAGATAAAACATTGAAATACAAAGACAAGGAGATTGTGGTCTTGAAACAAATACCCAGAAGAGTGAGAGAGATGAGAAGAGAATACCGATTCCTGACTAAAATGCTACTTTAAAAAAGAGGTGAATTATAGATGGCTGATTCCAGAAGGTTTAATGTTCACATGGCAAGAACAGAGACATAGAATTGACTAAATTGAGAAAGCAGAATTATTTTATACATAATTTTTTGGAGGGAAAAAGGAAGAGGCAGAAAAAGAGATCTTACTAACTGAATTCCAAGAGGACTGCCAAATGGCAACTGAAAAAGAAGAAGGTGCAGTAGGTGGAAAGGTGGAAGCCAAAGAGCAACATGAACTAAGATCTATGAGAGCTGCTAAACCTAACTATAAAATATAACCATGGAAGAGAAAAAATTGATTACAATTAATATAAATGGACTTAACTCAGCCGTTAAAAGAAGGAAAACCTTTCATAAATTAGACAAATTAAAATTTGATATAATTTGTCTACAAGAAATACATATTAAAAAACAATATGAACAATTGTTGGTGCAGACAAAATTAGGGAAAATATTTACTTCCTTGACACAATGTAAGAAAAGAGGAGTGGTTTTATATATTAAAGAGACCACCCCAGCAAAATTGATCTATACCGATGATGATGGAAGAATATTAATGGTGGAAATAATGGACAATAATATGAAAACAGTCCTGATTGCAATTTATGCTCCGAATGACAAACAAGAAGAATTCTACAAAAAATTACATATGAAAATAATTGAACTGGACTATGCTAATATAGTTATGATGGGAGATTTTAATGGAATTGTAGACAATAAATTGGACTAGACAGCACAGGAACAATAAAGCAAAACAGAAAGACTCTCCCTAAATCTTTTTTTAAAATGGTAGATGAAATAAACTTAAAAGATACGTGGAGAGAAAGAAATGCTAAAACTAAACAATACATCTTCTATTTTAAAAAAGGCACTTATCATGGTTCAGAATAGATATGATATGGATGTCAACAGAATTAATAACTAACATTCAAGAAATAAATATTGAAACAAGTACTTGGGCAGATCACAATCCAATGACAATTAAATGGAAAGGACAAAAACAAAGATCTAGATGGATGTTAAATAATACTATTTTAAAGGAAAAAGACTTCACACAGTGGATGGAGAAAGAATTGGCTTTTTCTTTAGAGAAAACAAAAAAGAAGATACATCAATTCAGAATGTATGGGATACAATGAAGGCATATGTTAGAGGCTTGATAATAGACTATACAAGGAAAAGGAATACTATGAAAAGACTACTCTCTAAGGCCCTAGGGGATGAGCATAAAAGACTTGAAAAAGAGCTACAGAAAATGCCACAGAAAAAGGACATCAAGTTAAAAATGGATATAATTAAACACAAAATGGGTCAAATAGAAAAAGAAGAATTAGCACAGAAAATTAGAGGTGCTAAACAGAACTACTTTGAAGACGCAAACAAACCAGGTAGATGGTTAGCATACAAATTGAGAAAGGAGAAAGAATCAAGGAAAATATTGCAATTAATAGATGACCAAGGCCAAGTTTGCCATGGTAGCAAAGAGAAGAAGGAAATCATTTGAGACTTCTATGGGAAATTATATATGCAAGAGAATATTGATGAAGAAAGAGTTGAACAGTACTTACAGAATGCTAATTTACCTCAGATACCTAAAGAGACTGAAAAAATGTTAGAAAGCAATATAACGATGATGGAGTTAACTGAAGCACTCAAGAAGCAAAATAATGGAAAGACACCAGGCCCAGATGGACTTCCAGCAGAATTTTATAAAACATTACAAGAATCATTGAATCTTCCATTGCTAGAAGTTATGAATGAAGTTATGTTAAAGAAAAAGATACCTAAATCATGGTCAGAAGCCTATCTTACACCTATTCCCAAAGAGGAGGTTGACCCATTACAAATTAAGAACTATAGACCCATTTCTCTACTAAATGCAGATTATAAAATCTTTGCTTCAATATTGGCAGTAAGACTTAAAAATATTTAAATAATTTTATCCATCCTGATCAAAATGGATTTCTGCCAAAGAGACAAATTAAAGACAACATGAGAATAATCTTGGACAACTTGGAATACTATGAGGCACATCCTGAAAAACAAATGGCTCTGATATTTCTAGATGTACAGAAGGCATTTGATAATGTGAATTGGCGATTCATGTTATTACTGCTGGAACAGATGGGCTTTGCTAGAAAATTTATTCAAGCAATAGAAGCTATATATCATAAGCAAATGGCAAAGGTAATGATAGAGGGAGAACTGACAGACTCTATCAATATAAGAAAAGGAACAAGACAAGGGTGCCCAGTATCACCTTTGTTGTTTGTGTTAACTTTGGAAATGCTGAACAGAAATATTAGAGATGAAAAGAATATAAAAGGAATGAAAATCAAAAAGGAAGAATTTAAGCTGCAAGCATTTGCAGATGATCTGGTCTTTATTTTAGAAGACCCACTAGAAACAGCATCAAAATTAATTGAAAAGATAGAGACATATGGAAAGTTGGCTGGTTTGAAAATAAATAAAGATAAGACAAAGATCTTGACAAAGAATATGCTATTAAGACAAAAGGAAGAACTGGCAGACCTATTGAAAATTCAGGTCATGGATAAGATTAACTACTTGGGGATATATCTGACAGCAAGATGTACTACATTAAAAGAGAATAATTATATCAAACTTAAACAGCAGATAGCGTTAGATTTGGTGAAATGGGAAAATTTACAACTGTCACTAATAGAGAGAATTTCAACAATCAAGATATTACCCAGAATCTTATATTTGTTTCAAACAATTCCAGTTAGGCTTGGAAAAGACTACTTTGAAGATTTAAATAAAATTGTGTTGAAATATATATGGCAAGGTGAAGAAAGTGAGAATAAAGTTAAAACTTTTGCAAGATGCTAGAAGTAGAGGAGGATTTGGTTTGCCTAATTGGGAGTTGTACTACCAAGCTGCAAATCTGATGTGGGTTAAGGAATGGATAACACTAAGAAATACTAGATTGTTGAGATTAGAAGGACATGATTTGTTGTTGGGGTGGCATGCCTTTTTATGGTATAAAGGAACTAAAAAACAGGGGTATTTTAGAAGACATTATATATGGGAGTCTCTGTGGTTCAGCTAGGAGAAGATTAAAAGCCATTGTTATTTGAAAATTCAAATATTGAAGCATTTTCTTATCCTATAATATACAAAAAGGAACAAACAGATATGGTGAAATATTGAATGAAAAGGGTGAACTTAAATCTATGCAAAAACTAGAAGAACAAGATATAAAGATGAATTGGTTTTCATAAGCGCGAATATATTCAAGGTATGATAAAGATTCTAAAACAGAAGGTTTCTATGATAAACCGACTGACTTAGATAAGATTTTGACAGGTACTGATGAAAAGGTGATTAAAAAATTGTATGAATATTTATTAGAAATTAAACTAGAAGAAGAACAAGTTAAAGAAACTATGATTGCTTGGGGGAAGAATTTTGGATATGGGATCGATTTAGAGAAATGGCAAAAATTGTGGTCTCAAAATTATAAAATGATAATGTCAACAGCATATAAAGAAAATTTGTATAAGATGTTTTACAGGTGGCATTTTCCCCCGACAAGAATAACAAGAATGTTCAAGAATAAATCCGAAAAATGTTGGAAATGTCATCAGACACCTGGCTCATTTTACCATATGTGGTGAACTTGTGCAGATGCCAAAAGATACTGGACTAAAATTCACATGTGGTTGGAAAAAATGACAAAAAAACATATAGACTTGAAACCAAAGATATTTTTATTGGGAATTTTACCTGAAATATATAGTAAAGACTTGAAATACCTGATTGTAAATGTATTAACAGCGGCTAGGATTGTATTTGCTAAAAACTGGAAAAATGTGAAAATACCATCACAGGAGGAAATCATTAAGAAAATATTGGTAAAGTAAATTATGACTATTCTGTAAAACATGAATGAATAAAAGTATAGTCAAATGATTGATTAATAATGATACTAAGGTATTTAATTTTTGATTGACAATATGAGATCATATGCAATGTAATTGTAATTGAAGACTATGAAATGGAAGCACAAAACAATTTGTAAACCAACCGGCACACTGTATGTACACCTATGGAAAATAGCTTGATGTTTTTATGTTTTGTTTGTTCATGTTTGTTTTTAAAAACCAATAAAATTTATAAAAAAAAAATTATGGTTCCTAATTTAGCATGCTAGTCCAGTGTGAGTTGGTGGATAGATTTTTTTTTAACTTCACAAACTAGGTTTAGAGACAGAAAAACTAGATATAGCATTCATGTATCCCATCACATATGATATAACCACAAAAGGAGTCCAACAAGGATATATTTTATTTCCAGTTTTAGATAAATGTTACATTAATGTAATAATAACCTGCTTGGAAAATTGGGACTTCCACACTTCTGATTTAGTTTGCAAACATATCATTATCTTACTCTAAACTCTCAAAAGAACAAAGGGGGTGCTATGAAAGTTAGCCTCTTAACATAATTAAAAATTTCTGACTTTAATTGTGGTATGACTAAAACAATAATGCTGGCTGAAAGAACTACAAAATATAAATGGAAAATATTCTGAATGGTAACACCATAGAACAGTTATAAAAAGTTCAGAATGATCTTATGGATAGCAAGAACTTCCAATTTATAATATCCACAAATCTTCTATTCCCCACACTCTCCATCCCCAAATCTAGGTATGGAACTCATATTGAATCAACCAAAATATCTTTGAAACTACATCTCTAATCAAGCTTTTATCATACTTTTACCAAGTTGGAAATAATTCGATCCAAATTTCTCTTTTCCAATAGTGTCTTATGTACCTAACCAGGATATGGAAGCAGAGATTCTGTCAATTATTCTGTTTTCTTTTTAAAGTACCAGGTCTAATTGAATGAAAATAATAATTTAGTGTTGTGAGGCGTGAAATAAAAAGAAATGATAAATAAAAGTTCTAGGTAGGGATCTAGTTTTGAAATTCTACTGAAGCAAGGTCATTCATTTTCTATGATTTGTGAAAGCAAAATCATATCAGAGGAAACTGGTGCAATCTTCTCTGATATTTTTTCACAACTGTTAACAGATATGTTGTGAAAATTACGTTATCCTCCTGGCCATAATAATCCAGAATATTTAAAATTCAACTGATGTAACAACCAGTTTGGTAAGCGCGTGCTTTGCATGCGCACACGTGCGCCAAACACACAGTTCATGCGCATGCCCAGCATTTAGAGAAGATCATTTTTAGCTATGATACTCACCTTTTGCTTCAGCCCCCTGTGAGTAAAACAGCTGATGCGGAGCAAAGCACTCTGCTTTGTGAATCAGCTGTGCTCAAAAACAAGGAAATAATTACTGGTTTTCCCGAACCGGTCTGAACCAGTAGAATCACACCCCTGCTTATAATCCAATTTGGAGTAGCAATTATGTTCAATAATTAAACATATAATTTTTTGACACTCTCCTTCCACTCTGTGGATTTAGATTTCTGCTTCTTTTTCATTTAAACTGGTACATTTTAAAAATTGTTAACATTTTTATGCCAGGGTACCTAATGACAAATTAATTTTTTTCTGAACATATTCTTGAAAGGAGATGTTGCCATATTTATTTATTTATTTATTTATGTATTTATGTATTTATTTATTTATTTGAGACTAGAAGGGGTACAACAAAATATCCTTTGGTAACAAAAAATTGAAAGGCCTGATTAATTTACTGAGGGATTGACTAATTGATTTGCAAGTACATAATGCATATATTGCTTCAACCACAGCAGTATAATAAGCATAACATTTTTAATCTTTAAATAACAACTCTGTGAGCATCAAAAAGAAAGATTAATTACAGAATATCTGGGCGGAAAAAAAAGAAAGAAAAGGCTCATCGACCAAATCAGGGATTTAGTCCTTTCAGGATCTTCCTTTTAAATATATATATAAAGGGTGTAGTTTAAGCAAATGTAATATTCAAAGCACAAAATTTAGCATCTTGGCTCAATTCTACTCTTACGTTATAATCTTGGCCTATGGGATGCCCAACTCTCTGCCACTTAAGCTGTTTACTACATATTTAATATTTGAAAACAATCACATTTATAAAAAAATAATACTGGAATTAACCGGTACAGAGAATGAGTTCAAACACAGATTTCTCATTAGATTACATAATCTCGACTGTAGGAATCCAGAAGTCCCCTAGGTGGCAGCGAAGCACCCACCCTAATCCACCCTTTCCTTGATTAAAATAAAGAACTATTTCTCACAATTAAAAAATGCAGAATGAAATTGACAAGAGGTGAAGAGTGAAGATCCAGACCTTGAGATGGAGTGAGCCAAACTAAATATGGAAAATTGCAACGATATAACTGGGTGCTAAGCACCAGGTTTTTCTCATGTTACTAATAAAAAGGCAGTGACTATTTCCAAAGTATAGAAATAACAGGAGTCAATAGAGACATCAGAAGCTTTGTGCAAAGATCAATGACACAATGACTCCATGGAAGACCCAGTTGCTGGTCAATGGTGATAGACTGGCAGAGTCATCCCAAAGATGCTTTTCAAGAGGCAACTGGACTTTCTGGTTTTCCTTAGAAGATGTTTCACTTCTCATCCAAGAAGCTTCTTCAGCTCTGACTGGATAGTGGGAAATAGAAAGATTGATACTTCTTGCAGATGGCTGGTCATTTGTATTCTTTTAGAGAATCATTGAGGCCACTTTGGATGTTTATTTGTGTTCTCGGGGTCACCTGATAGTGGAAATGACTGTGTTGTGACTGTTGGTATTCTGTGGAGATTAATTTGAATTATTCTTGTAGAAAAATTTTTTTTTCTTACCACTATCAATTTATTGAATGCTTATCTTATTTGTAGTTGAGGGGAACATTCATTAAAATGCGTGCAAGCTTGACACATCTATAAGGCTATAAGATCTAGGCATGTCTAGGTCCAGATCTAGATTATCATTAAATGACAGGCAAGAGTTACAGTTTTCTGTAATTGCAGCCCCTTAGTGGACATGTTGATTTTTACAGTTTAGAACTGGTAGACTGTGATGACTCAGAGTGTAACACAAGCGTAACAAAATCCAAAATGTAAATAATGCCTCCAACTTGGCCCCACTGTTCAATAATACTCAGTTGGAGATGAAAGGTACTCAAAAATAGTCTTCCAAAGAAAGCAATACAGTCTGAATTTAATGAGCAGGTTGAGGTTCAAATAAAAAACCAAACAAACTACAATAATGAAATGTCCACAATAGAACAGGAGAAGTATTTACCAAATTCAAGGAGATAACAAAGCACAGTCTGTTGGAAGGACGCTAACCAAGATAACTTCAGACCAAAATAAAACACACTTGCTTATGGCTACCTGTGTTCTAACCGTTTCTCTTATATACTTGTCTTCCCAGCTGTAACCAATGAGGAGGATCATTGCCACTGCTTCTCTCACAAGCCAAGTTTTTGCCTTCTCCTTTCCTCCCGCCATGTCCTAGGATGCAGAGGGGATGGGCCTGGTTCTTCCTCTGACTGCCCAGCTGGCCTCAGACCTTCTCCAGCCTCCTCCACAACCTCCAGAGCCATACCTCCACTCCCTGTCAGTTGTTCCTCCTCTCCCTCAGAGTCCAACTCTACCAAGGGCATGACGCAGACCAATCCTACAAGGCTTCACATATTAAAAACAATGCTTTGAGTTAAGCCTGAAGCAAACTGAATAGAAAACTCTACAATTTTGATCAGCCAGTCTTTACTTACAAGAAGACAGGAGTGGTATTTTGGCTGGAGGAATTATTTATTATTTAAACAATCATATGGCCTGAGTTATGAAGTTGTTGCTTTATTATTATTATTTTTTGAAATCCACATAATTGTTTATATATATATATATATATATTTTTAAAATCTATATTGATTGATTGATTATGCAGCACAGAAAGGAGAAATTTTAATTTATAGAGTTCATCAGATGTTTTCTGTAAAGATTTGACTTGAAAAAAAAGATAACTTTCAATAATCTGGTTTAAATTTATCAAGTGGCTTGCTTATCTTTTATTTCAATAAGGTGATTTTCCCTTATTTTATGGGCATACTGCATAATAACTGTTTTTGCTCATTTAGATGAAATTGCTATTCAATAATATAACTGCTATTTATATGTCTATTCACATGTGCCATTTAATATAAGTAGGTTGATATGTTTGTGGACCTGTTCAACTAGAAGAAAATAAGAACAAAAAGAGCTAATTTTGATGGTCAAAACACAGATCTTGATGATAGCTACAAACTATCTATCCATCTGTCTGTCTGTCTGTCTGTCTATCTATCTATCTATCTATCTATCTATCTATCTATCTATCTATCTATCTATCTATCTATCCATCCATCCATCCATCCATCCATCTATCATCTATCATCTATCTATGCCTCAGTGCTGCAGTGGTTAGAGTGCAGTACTGCAGACTACTTCTGCTAATTGCTGGCTGCCTGCAATTTGGTAGTTCAAATCCCACCAGTTTCAAGTTTGACTCAGCCTTCCATCCTTCCAAAGTGGGTAAAAAGAAGGCCCAGATTGTTGGGGGCAATATGCAGACTCTGTAAACAGTTTAGAGAGGTCTATAAAGCACTGTAAAGTGGTATATAAGTCTAAGTGCTATTGTTATCTTTCTATCATCTATTTTTCAAAATAGGTAATTCAGTCATCAGGCAATCAAAAAAGCAAGTAACAATAGACCTGATAGCTAAATTACTTATTTTGTGCTTCTCTGTAGCTGTATTAGAGTTTATACAAAGGCTCTACAAAAAGCCCTGGAAGGCTCTTCAGTAGCTTCTGAATCTGCGTTCAGAAGGAAGATAGCCATCACAGAATTTAACATTAGTTTCTCTTCTACCAGATTTGTACATCAAAACACAGCAATACAGAGTGCAAGATAATGCCAATACCCCACAAGGCATTTTCTTGCAGCAAACCTCCTAAGGAAAAATCTGCAGAAAAGGACATTTGAAAGTCAGCAATAGGCTAAATTTAAGGTGGGGGGAGCTTTGGAGAAATCGGCTAAGAGAAAATGAGCATTATCAGCTCTAAGAACTGCATAGAACTTCAAGAAATCAGAATAAGTGCATCTTTCAGTCTTAAGCACATGCATTTAAGTAGATATATTTTTTAAAAAAATCTTACAGGGCTGTTATGATTCTTGAAAATTAGGTTATTTTAAAACAAGCAAACCAGAAAAGGCAGTACTGATTTTAATTAAGTATCTACTTTAGATTCTTTTTCTTTATTTTTTAAATGTATTTGTCAAGCATGTGTTAGATAACAGGTATAATTAGAACATGATTATGATTACATGAAATGGGTACCAATAAAAGGGGTCATTAAGACAGGGACAGTAGGCACATTGGTGCCCTTATGCATGCACTTACAGATCTTTTAGAAATGATGTGAAGTTGACAGTAAACAGTCTAAAGTTAACGTTTTTGGGGTTTGGGGAAGAAACCACAGAGTCAGGTAGTGCATTCCAGGCATTGACCACTCAGTTGCTGAAGTCATATTTTCTGCAATCGAGTTTGGAGCAGTTAACCTTAAGTTTGTATCTATTGTGTGCTCGTGTATTGTTGTGGTTGAAGCTGAAGTAGTCATTGACAGGTAGGACATTGTAGCAGATAATTTTATGTATTACACTTAGGTCAGACTGAAGGTGGCATAATTCTAAGTTGTCTAAACCCAAAATTTCAAATCTGGTGCTATAAAGTATTCTGTTGCGAGCAGAAGAGTGGAGGACTCTGGCCTCTCTCAATTATATTAATATTCTGGTGTTATAGCCTTTCTAAGACTGCATCATCAACATTATCACCATCACCACCACCACCATCATCATCATCATCAATCTTTATCTATCTATTACTAAAAGATAGAAATAAGACAATAGCTTCCTTAAGACTAACAAGAAAAGGAAAAAAGGTTGTAGATTAAATCTTTTTGGGATATATATTCTTTTTCCCTTTGCAGGATTAATTTGATTCCTTTCCTTCAGCCATAGAAGAAAGGTAATATTGTAACTTTCAAAATTAGTTAATTTCTAAGGATTTTATTGACCTTAGTGGAACATAAAATGCTTTAGTGTAACTTATAAAGTTTCAGTGGCATTTTTTTTTATTGAGGGAAAAAACGCTTATTGATTCAAAGAAACATGGTGTTGGTTTGCTGATTTTCCATATTCCTTCTCTACATTTCCTTTTGATCTTTGTCTTCTTCTCTTATTCTGGATGGAGAACTCCACTACAACCACCATCTATATCTACTTTCAAAGGAAACATAGGGAACACAGGCATTTTTAAATAAATATAATGCTGGAGGATCAATATTATTATCACCATCGTTGCCATCATCATCATCATGATCATCATCATCATGATCATCATCATATCAAACAGACCTGGGAATCTACGGTCATCAATAGAGTTACCTATGGAAACTTGATTCAGAGTATCAGTGCCTCATTACATACTATATGCAATATAATATCATTTATTGATCTTTAGTTGTTTGTAATATATTCCAATATGTAAATCTAACATGTAATTTATTTATTTACTTATTTATATCAAATTTATTTGCTTCCCATCTTGCAGTTTAGGCATTAGGAACCATTCAACCCATTTGAGGATTTTTTAAATTCTCTTTTTTTGAGTATCTCAATAAGACAGCCAGCTATATAATGTTTAAATTGTTTAGATTAATAGATCTACACAAATATAATTCCAATTACTAAAGTGATGGCCTAAAGTCATCCAGCTAGCTTTCATGCCTAAGGTAGGACTGGAACTCATAGTTTCCTGATTTTCAGGTCAGTATCTTAACCAATACATCAAAATGATGTTCTGTTCTGTTCTGTCCTATTCTTCATGTATTGAATGCACATACTATTTATGAAGTATCATTCATATAGCAATAGCACTTGGACTTGTATACCACTTCATATTACATAGTCCTCTCTAAGCAGTTTACACAGTCAACATATTGCCCCCTACAATCTGGGTCCTCATTTTACCGACCTTGGAAGGACAGAAGGCTGCGTCAACCTTCAGCTGGTCAGAATCAAACTCCTGGCAGTGAGCAGTGAATTGCTACTTTATTATTAGCATTGCTATTATGAAATAGGAGTATCAAAGTATAGAAAGTTAGCACAATGCAGAAGTCTTACAGAATTAAATGCAAGTGTATGTGTTTCAAAGTTCACATTGCTCTAGGGCAATATATATGCAGTTCTATTTACTGCCATAAGGTAGCCTTTTATTATGGGTGATTGCTTTTTTCTTTTCATTTTTGTTCAGTTGTTATGAAACAGAAAGACAGCTATATAAACATCCCATCAATCCTCACAATCTGTTTCTGAAGGGAATGGTCAGGGAGAACTTTATTTGCCCAGATATAAGTAGGGAGAGTAGGGAATTCCAGAGAACATTTCCCCTGGGCAATACTTGAGAAATATGCTCACCGTGTAATTTAAAAGTTGCAAATAGCTGTAATTTTAAACAATAGATTGGAAAGATGTAGGATGGAAAAGTTTAAAATATTCCTTTCCATGAAAGGTGTGTATTACCATCTTTATTTTCTTAGGCAAGTCACAATGTTTAATGTACAATTAATTCAAATGTATCAGGGTTTTTTTTTTTAATCAGAAGCTTGAAATCATTGAGCTAGTGTGAGGAAAACGATTAAGGTATTTGGATTAGAGCTGGGAAGACCTATATTCAAACCCACAGTTAGTCCTTAAAGTATAGTGGATAATTTTGGCTAGTTACTATCCCTTGATCCAATCAAACACATGTTTATGGATATAAAAACATAGAAGTTTAACAGAATAACAGAGTTGGAAGGGATTTTGGAGGTCTTCTAGTCCAATCCCCTGCAGGAGATTGGAGGAGCAGGAGACACTATACCATTCCAGACTGTCCAATCTCCCCTTAAGAACCTCCAGTGATGGAGCACCCACAACTTCTGAAGGCAAGCCATTACACGGATTAATGTTCTCACTGTCAGGAAATTTCCACTTAGTTCTAGGTTGGATTTCTCTTTGATAAGTTTCCATACATTATTTCTTGTCTTGACTTCAGGTACCATGGAGAATAAGTGGACTCCTTCTTCTTTGTGACAGCTATTTAAATATTGGAAGACTGTCACCCCTAGTCCATCTTTTTGTTAGACTAGACATTCCCAGTTCCTGCAACTGATCTTCATATGTTTTAGGCTCCATTCCCCTAATCATCTTTGCTGTTCTTGTCTGCACTTTTTCTAAGGTCTCAACTTCTTTTTTGTATTATGGTGACCAAAACTGGATTCAGTATTTTAAGTGTGATTTCCAGCACAGTATAAAGTGGCACTAACACCTCACACAATTTTGATACTATCCCTCTGTTTTTGCAGCACAGAACTGCACTGACTTCTTTTGGCTCTATAGATGCTGCCTTCAAGTTCTGGAGAAAAATGGGACAGAAATCTAAGTCATAAACCTAAACTGCGGTTATGTTGGTATTTTTTGAAGTTATAATTCTTAATTTATGCTGTAGTCTCACATCTCAAATTTATATATATATATACACATACATATACATACATATACATACACACACACACACACACACACACTATAATAATATATACAATGTGTTTGTCTGGGACAGTGGATCAATGGAACAGATTCTTCTTTCCTCCCAGTACTTCCATCCACTCTCCTTTGGAAAATTGGGGACCTTCTGGAACAAAGAATACCATAATAGAAGACTCACTGCATTGGTAGAAATATCTAAAATAGTTCTGAAAACCTTAACTTGTTCTGTTCTTTTCAGTATATACTTGTGTATACGACAGTAAAATATTGGGAATCCTAATTGATGAAGATGCTCAATGTCTTATTTATTGACCCACATACACTTCACCACAGGCAATTTAAACAACCAAGGAGAGTCATTCAAGACAAGTTATTGAGACCAATTGACCATTTCTTTGCAGTCTTTCAAAAAAGGGGATAGATATAACCATCTGGATCATAGGGGGAATGTTTGATATAAACATGGTGAAAGAGAAGGAAGATGTACCATTAATTGATGGAACCTAGAGTATACCAAGCCTCTTAAAACTTTGTGTACAAGTAGTGAAAATTGCAGCCTGGGGATCTTGCAAATAAACCTTTGCTGTGAAGATATTTAAAGGTAATAACTAGAATTTGAATTGCTCTTCGATGTAACCAACTGCAGGTTGTGAAATAGTGGTGGTACATCCTCAACTATCTGCCTGTTAAATCAACTTATGGCAACTCATGCAGAGTGCAGTACAATTATCCATGTAAGTGTTTCATGTGGGGTAAGTAACCACACTAAAGGCCATCACTGTGCAGAAACCATTTTATTAGTGAGAGTGAGTAAAACAACAGAAATAGGAAATGCATCACAGGAAGAATAGAGATGAATCCTAGAGTGGCAATGTGATACAGGAAACAACTGCAACAGAGAGGAATGATAGAGCTGCATAAAAGGCTGACATAACACATGTAACAGTAAGAGGCAACCTGGATGAGTGATTATGAATAACCAGGAATGTCCAACAATGAGCACAGTTGACATACAAAGATGAATTTGTGCAAATGTCTCCAACATTGCAACCATCACCTGATGATGATATCTAACTCCGTGCTGTAGATTGCCTCACCCAAGCCCTTCATTTAAACAAAAATGGTCAGGGAATTCAGCTCTGAAACACCAAAAAAAAAAAAAAAAAACCAACAACAACCAAGGCTGAGGACTTGGCAACTCCTTCCATTAATACTAACTGGAACTAACCTTGGAGGAAAAAGGAGAACCACCATACCTTCAATCTGATCCACTGAAACACTCCAGGAAGGCATATGATCAAGATACTGAAGGCCACTAAGAGATCAGTGAAATTAAGGTGGATTCAATATTCATCCTAATAATAATACAGATTATACATAATCACAATCAATGCCACTCAATACTTGCTCACACTGAAATCTAACAGATAATCTCATAATATTTCATAATATTAAAAATGCCTTGATTTAGGAGTCTGATTTATTATTCACTTTCTAATAACTATATTTTTTCTTGCCTTCACTTTTGCCTTTTTCTTTTGAATCTAAACCTGCTGAAAATACTAATTGTCCTGCTATATTGTAGGCTAATCTGATACAGTCTTACTACTTTGCTTTGAATTTGGATCTTTTTCCAGCTTGAAACTTTGATAATTTTATTTGTTGTCTCTATGCCTCTGTCTCTTCCCTCTCCTCTTTTCAAGAAAAGGTTTCCAAATAATTTTCTACTTTTTGCTCTCTTTTTTTGTACTTTTTGTTCTCCTTTTGTCTTTGTGACTTTATTCAGAGCATTCTTACTGGACTATTATGAGTTAGTGCTCTGTAAAAGTTTTGGCTTTCCCTTTGTTTCTTGTTCTTGGCATTCATCAGAAAGAGGAATTGCTTTTCTTGTATATGTTCAAGGCTAATTGAATCCACTATATTTTTTAAGTGACACAAACATTGCCATAGCATGATCAAGTGTAACTGAAAGGGGAGGCTACAATTCAGATATGGACTTACCAGCAATATCCTATGGAGATGTACTGTTGGGAACATTTATTTGTAATAGGATATTATTGACTACATAATCCCTTTTTCTAAGATTAGTTAGGATTTGCTGGTCTTAGTCTGAGGAGCCTCACTGCAGAAGTCATCCAAACTGTCTGAAAATCTTTTGTTGTAACAAGGAATGTAAGTGTCAGCATGCAGAGAGCACAAGATCTTGACACAAGACATGTAATATGGCTAAGTCACTTGTATTGTTTATTTATGTTTCTGTATGCCTTGTTAAGGTTAGCAACATTTAGAAGATGGCTAGAGCATACATAATTATTTCTTGAGATAGCTTTTTTCTTTTTCTGTTTTTTTCAAAGGCCACTGCTGATGAATAGGTAGATAAACTGCTGAGATCTATTTCTTCAATGATGCAAAGGCATAAAAATCATGGATGTAATCTTTCTGAGGCTGTAGGCATCACATTTAGAAACCAAACAAGCCAAAAAAATTGAGAACCCTTTTATCTTAAACAGGGGCCCCAACCTACAGAGGACCAGTACTGGTCCACGGCCCATTGGGAACCAGTCTGTGCGAGCAGCAGGCAAGAGCACAAAATTCCATTTGCACAAGTGGTTGGTGCATACACGAAACCATTCCAACACCAACACCACTGCCTCTGCCAGTCTGCAGAGCTTGAAGTATTGGGGACCACTGATCTTAAATATATAAAATATTTTTTTTAACAAAGCAGGGGCATTGAACTATATTATCCTTATTTTTGAAGGTTGCAAAGGGGAGGACGTTGCATGCAGATAGAATAGAATATAATTCTTTATTGGCCAAGTGTGATTGGACACACAAGTAATTTGTTTTTGGTGCATATGCTCTCAGTGCGCGCACACACACACACACACACACACACACACCTACATTCATCAAGAATCATAACATACAACATTTAGTGGTAGTCATGGGATACTAAATAAGCAATCAAATCATACTAGGAAGCAAATAGAACAATATAAATTGTAGAGATATGAACAATATTATAGTCATAAGTGGGAGAAGATAGGTAATAGGAAGGATGAGAAGAATAATAGTAATACAATCTTAGTAAATAGTTTGACAGTGTTATGGAAATTAGTTGTTTAGCAGAGTGATGGCATTCTGAAAAAAACTGTCCTTGGGTCTAGTTGTTCTGGTGTGCCATGCCCTATAGCGTCATTTTGAGGGTAGAAGTTGAAACAATTTATGTCCAGGGTGTGAGGGGTCTGTTGATATTTTCACAGCCCTCTTTTTGACTCGTGCATATTTCATGGAAAAGTACATATACATTCCAGATGGTTCCAACTTCTGCTCACATTGAATGTGTGAAGTCAAACTATGTAGTTGTAGAATCACAGGGAATTACATCAGTGATACAGACACAGTGGCATCAGCAGAATCCTGTCACTGTCACAGTAATGGCATTGTGTTGCATGATCCATTCCTTTGGGGACATGTGTGCATGTTGAAACATACCCAGGATGTTGCGCTCATTAGTATGGTCCGCCTTGTCTCTCCCAACTCATAGAGCTGAATTTTTGATTTATTTATTGATTTGATTTGATTTGTCAATTGCTTACAAGATAATAAGTATAAGTATATACATAGTTATGAATACATGAAATGGGTACATATAAGAAAAATAAAAGAAACAATAGGACAGGGACGGTAGGCATGTTAGTGCGCTTATGCACGCCCCCTACAGACCTCTTAGGAAAGGGGTGAGGTCAATAGTAGACAGTCTAAGGTTAAAGTTTTTGGGGTTTGGGGAAGAAACTACAGAGTCGGGTAGAGCATTCCAGACATTGACCACTCCGTTGCTGAAGTCGTATCTCCTGCAATCAAGTTTGGTGCGGTTAACCTTGAGTTTGTATCTATTGTGTGCTCTTGTGTTGTTATGGCTGAAGCTGAAGTATTCATCGACAGGTAGGACATTGCAATGTATGATTTTATATACCATACTTAGATCGGACCGAAGACAGTGTAATTCAAGGTTTTCTAGTTCTAGAATTTCAAGTCTGGTGGCATAAGGTATTCTACAATGAGTAGAGGAGTGGAGAACTCTTCTTGTGAAATATTTCTGGACTTTCTCAACTGTGCTAATATCAGATACATAATGTGGGTTCCAGACTGATGATTGCATGAACTCAAGAGGAAAGATTTCTTGTAGAAGTGGTATTGGCAATGTACACAAGGATTCCAGAACACATTCTTTGTACCAGTGTCTCTTAGCATACACCTGTATAGTACATTTCATATTCTGGCAACCAAAACCTTTTTATCTGTCTTTCTCCATCCCAGGGTCTCAACCAGAGTGTATGTGACTTGTTTTAACTTAGGGAATGCAAGGAAGGGTATCTCAGGAATTATCGCTTCAGAAGTCTTTGAAAAGACACCACAGACAGTGAGTCTTATTAAATTAATCATGCTAGTAAATTTTTATGTGTGTTTTATTGTGGGGAAAATTATTAGACTGCTTTCTTGGCAGCCATTATAATGAAAATTAAAAGTATCTCATTGAGACCGCAGCTCAAGCCAGAAGCAAGGGATGCCTGAATAAAACCAAGGGCATTTTGTGTTCATATCTTGCTAGAAGTACTGTAATAAATTTATAGGCACAGAAATAGCCCAACGTGCTCCTTGGGACTTCAACTTTCCTTTAAAAATTCCAGATTTATTTTAGGGAAGGAGGGGGCAGAATAGGAAAACAAAACAAGATTCCTTCTTCCTCATTATCTATTGACCACATTATCCCAAGGAACTAAAAAGGAGCATTTTTTTTTAATTTACTGCACTAGAACTGTAACATGGAAAAGGAAAGATGTCATTTCAACGAGGATCCATAGCCTCAAGAGCTATAGTTGCAGCTTCCAACTGTTCCTCCTGTTTTCTGTTGATAAAACCCATCTACTAATTCATTCTAGCTGCTGTCACTTTGTGTTTCTCTTCTCCTCTATCTTCTGCCCCACAAACCTTCTGAATGGAATCTTTCATTCTATGCACCAGACAGAAGGACTCTTCCAAACCCCAACATTCAGAAATCAGTTTTCAGGCCAAAAATCATATTACATCATTGTTTTGCATGCCAAAATCTATGGATATTATACAAAACAGGAACATTCAAAAATGAATGGCTGTTATTATGGAAAATAAAGTAAGGTTGTTAACATCCACATAGGAATATATTTTTTGGAAAAAAAAGTACCCTAGACTTGTAAAGCCTACAAGCAGGCATATATCACTTCAGAACTGAAAAGAATACAGTACAACCCAGAACTGACTGTGAATATGTGCCTGGCTCGGAATACATATGGGTTATTTCAATGCTACATTGCAGTAGTAATGCAATATAATATAATGTAAATTGCAATGTAGCTTTGGATAAGCCCACTGAGTCACATCTATCATTTATTAAACAGTCACTTTTCTTTCAAGCATTAAGGCAGACTAAGGAATTTAGTATTCTCCAGATGCATTGCATTTTTACATGATAAATACCCAAAGCCAGCATGATAAATGGAAAAGAAAGGAAGAAAGGAAATTACTGTAGTAATTATGGTTCAAAATATTTGTAGTCAGTGAATTAGTGTCCTACATGCTTAGATCATATAAGAATTCATGAAACTATTTTCCAATGTGATCTTTTCATATGTATGCCAGACATCTATTTATACTTTCCATTAAGGCATTTCCATTTTGATTTAGTCTATAAAATTGAGAAAGTTTAATCCTTTGCTATATCTTATAATTCTAAGTATGTACTGTTTTACTGCTTAACAAGATCTGTATTTAAAAAGGTTCAGACATACATTTGTAATAATGCCAATGTTTAAACCCAGGTAACTTGGGGAAACAGTGATGTATAAATTTATTCAAAAGTGGAATGTGGTCCAAATACCAAAATGTTTGTTACTATGAATACATGTGGTCTATTGGAAAAGAAGGATAGTAAATTAAGACACAGTATGTAAGTGTAAGATAAATTCTTTCTTCATAAAGATAGGTAGGTTCTTGTTTGGATGTATGTGCGTGTTTGTACATTGTGCCATTTTGAAGTTATACAGTATAAAATGCTTGACTGGATATACTTCCTTACAGAAAAATATGATTTGATCCTGGTTGTATAAATTAATTATATAGGGGAATCAGTTGTTATCCCAGAGTTATCTAGATAGCAATATGTTGCCACGCACTAATGGTTATGAGGACAAGCTCAATTTAGAATGAAAGCTGTGATTCTTTATAAATTATTTATTTCTACCAATCACATGGGACCTGCAAAAAGGAAGTATGCCTCCTTGTGAAAAAGAGTGAGTACTTCCATACAGATGCAACTGAACTTCAATATTTATCATTTTTTAAAGTCACAAAGAAGCTAAGAAACACACACACAGAGAGAATTTGATTAAGAAGAAATTTGTTATTTACCTTTTATAATTATTTTCAAATTGCATTAGCATCACTGAGGAAAGAAAGAGAGAGAAAGAATGAGAAACAGCATCAAGAAAATACTACAGTTAAGGACAACCTCATGAAGTAGATAATGAATATATTTTTCCTTCTGTTAAAATCAATGATTGAAATTCCTCATCTTTAATTGGTATAATTGGTTTATGTCCATTTTATTATAAAGAATGATCCATCCATTATTCTTTCACAAAGAAGACTATTTCCCATTCCTTCTGTTTGCTTAGCTGTCTTTACCAGCTTAAATGAGTAATCTATTTGTTCTACAATTGTTGGAAGTAAATTCAATATACATTTAAATGATTAAATACTATTATAGAAGTAAAGATACTTCATACCAATTTTATTTACATACATGTTTAAAACTGGCCCTGGGTCCAGGAGGTAAAAGGATTTTCACTAAAGATTTATTGAATATTGAAAACATGTAACTACTCTGAGGCCAATCAAAAATCTATTAAAGATTTGGACTTCCAGTTTGAGCTTCTTCAGAGACAGACCAAAACCTCGTCTCTGTGAGGCTTCAATCCGTGCTCACCACTGGAGCGCCCCAAGCCGGCTGGTTTCGGGGCTAAGCCACCCCGTAGAGGTGGTGAAGAGGGGGGAGACTGCCAGCAGGGTTGAGGAGAGCCACATCTCTCCTCCCCAGCTGGCCATTACTCCCTTTCCCAAAGGCGGTTGCAGCGGTGGTCAGAAATGGCCACCACAAAGAAGAACTCGACCAGAAAAGAATGTGCAGGAGGAAGATAAGAAGACATCAATAGGCATTTAATGCTGAAAATAAAAAGTCAAGGGGATAATAAAGATTTCTGGATAATTAAAAGCTTTTGAAAACAGGAAAGGAGAGAAAAAGAATAAAAAGGGAGGATCTGGAAGGGAGAAGACTGCCTGGAATTAAAAAAGAACTTACAGCAAAATCTCAACAAGACTTCCAAAAGATACATTCTAACTGAAATATTGTAACAAAAACCCCAGGAAGAGAAAGTCGAAAAAGAAATAAGAAGATATAACTCGGGACTATCTGGATTACTTGATGATTTCTGGATTCAATTGGGTGGTTGTTTAAAACTGTTTACAATGGCTCCACTTTTAGAACTGAAAATGGAACTGAAAAAGTATGAAAGAAAAGAAAAATAGATAATTGAAAGAGAATGGACAAAAGATGGAAGTATAATTATTTAAACTGAGATGAAATAAATAAAATAGAATTAAGAGAGTGAATGAAGAGAGAAAATATATAGAAAATATAGAATGTTAAATAATATATTAAGTGAGCATGAACTTGATTTATGTCTGTATAAAAAGATGTTACCCGGGGTAAGCCGCTTTCCAAAAAGAAATTTTATGTATTTATGTTTTGTGTTTTGTTTGTTTATCAAAACGTTAGAAGAATGTTGGAAGAGAATAATGAAATTTTAAATAAGACAGATGGATATAATGAATATATACAATTTAAGGCAAAAGAAATATAATTGAATAGAAGGAAAGGGAGAAATAAAAAGAAGTTGGGAAAAGATATGAAGTTGAACAGATAAGATGAATATGCATATTAAACTGTGCTGGTATGGAAATGTGATAATTTGGAACTATCCTGTCTATAAATAAGACGTTCTATTTGTTTTCTTTAGAAAAGATGTCCTATGTTATTATTCCACGTTTTGTTTGTATTGTTTTTTAAAATTAATAAAATTTGTTTTAAAAAAAAGATACTTGGGTGGCATATGGAAAAATAGTTCAGCTGCTGGAATTGCTGGAATCCCATCTCTTTCTTTTTTAAATTTTTTTCTAAGAGACAGAATGAGAATTGTGCTTAGAAAATTATACATAGAAAATTATGCCTTTCTGTTTTAGGCAGATTTTTTTAAAAAAAAAAAACCTGACATGAGGAAAACCTAAGTCTTAAACTGTAATCACAAACCATATGCATTAAGATTTCTGGAAAAAAAAAAGCCCTTCAGCATAAGAAATATGATTTTCATGTGCATGGACATCTTTGGGATGGTGTGTGCGTGTGTGTGTGTGTGTGTGTGATAAAGTAGCAAAGAAGGCGTGACATTGTGTAAATCAGACACAACAAAGAGTTTGCATCACAAAAATTACACTATATGGTGTATGAGCCATGGTGGCTTAGTGCTTAGAATGCAGTACTGAAGGCTACTTCTGCTGCCTGCCGGCTGCCTGCAATTTGGCAATTCAAATCTCACCAGGCTCAAGGTTGACTCAGCTTTCTATCCCTTCTGAGATGGGTAAAATGAGGACCCAAATTGTTGGGGGCAATATGCTGACCAGTGGTGGGGTTCAATTTGTTTTACTACTGGTTCTGTGGCGTGGCTTGGTGGGTATGGCAAGGAAAGGATACTGTAAAATTTCCAATCAGATGTGATATTTGCCGGTTCTCCGAACTACTCAAAATTTCTGCTACCAATTCTCAAGAAATGGTCAGAACCTGTTGAATACCACCTCTGATGCTGACTCTGTAAACCACTTAGAAAGGGATGTAAAGCACTGTAAAGCAGTATATAAGTGTAAGTGCTATTGCTACTATTGCTGTATTTTATCAATATGAACTATAGACATCAACTAAAAATGCTGACACCAAATTGATGAAATATTGTGATTTTTGTGATGCACACTCTTTTTGTGTGAGTATGTCTGATTTTGTATGGACATAATAGTCGAGTGTGTCTCCAACTGTTTTTTTTTTCTTTTCTGCATTTCCTTTTCTGTCCTGAAAAAGACGTTTCCACCTGGTTTCTCTGTATTTCGTCTCCCTTATTACAAAGCATGTTGAACTGACCTGTATGAAGAAAAATGATATGAAACTTTCCAGTCCTTAAGGACTTTTAACATTACTGTTTTAACATCTCAGACTCCTTCTCCAGAAAGTGGTAGAATTAACTGAAATGACACATGTCAAATGAAATTGCAATTGCATGTTAGATCTTGCCCCAGATCTCTCTCCTGGAGCATCAATATGTGGTGGAGTTTATTTACAATAAATTTTGAAAAATGTTTCTCCTTCTCCCTTTTCTTCTCCCCCTCTTCTGCTTCCTTCTCCTTGCTGAATATAGTGCTAAGAGAGGAGAATACCAGTGTCCAGTTTCCAAGTGATGAAAGCCATTAAAAAAGAAAAATGCAAAATCCATCTTTTAAAACAAATTTATTTTATTTAGGTAATCATCAAATTGGCAAAGTCTGTTGTAATTCTGGATTTGACACAAACTGGAATTACACCACATAATATTGTAAATCAGAAACATCCCATAAAAGTTATATTCCCCAATAAAGAATAATCAACATTGCCCAGTGTCTTCAAACTCCACCTCCAGGTCTCAGCAGGACAGCCTCTGTTCCCACAGGAAAGAAAGTCACCTAGCCAAAATAATCCTCACTATCTAACAACCTCCCACCTTCAGAATGTGGTGAGCCTGAAATCCTCAAAAAGAAATAAATAAAAAGAATATATGATTAAAATATAGAGCTAAATAAAATAGCTACATATATGTCAATTTCAGGCTTGACACCAATACTGTGAACTAGTAGGACACATAATTCTAGAAGAGAGCAATAGGAAGTTATTTCTTTAGACTAGGAGTGTCAAACTTGCATCATCATGGCAGTGTCATGTGATATATCGAGATTTTTTTCCCTCTTTGGTAAAATGGGCATAGGTTTGACCAACATGTGACATATCTGGCCAGGAGTTTGATAGCTCTGCTCTAGACCATCCAAACAACGTTGAGATAATAATATTATCTCTCATAATGCATAGAAACAGCTTTGTCAGGGTCTTTAACTTTAAAGAGATCTTGTTCTGCATGAATAGGAAGAAAAGAAAGAAGGTAAAGTTTTATTTTATAGACTGTTCAAGAGCAGTATAGAAACAGTAGGTTGACCCAAAGCTCTGCTTGCTATTTTCTTAGAACTGTCAACTCAGAGAGCAGCTTTTAAAGTTTACTGTTCCTCAAAAAGCAATGAAATAGTGGTAGTATAAATTATTTACATGGGATCAACATGAGAGAGAAATTTGGATTCTGTTATTGCTATACAATGGATTTTAGATGTACCATATAATAGTATATGTAGCTTTGTGGACAAAGGTCGGAGAGAGAATTATAAATGAACAAAAAGATAGGACCTTTTTTGGCACTTTTGAGGAAATGATTGGATTTAATCTATATAGCACAGGAAAAAAATCAGGCTAAGTTTCTTGGATAGCAATCACCCAGTTCTTTGGATATTGTAAGGAAGGAAAACTGGAAATTAATACATTTGGAGTATGTTCCTGTTGTCAACTGCATTTATTGCAAAAGCTATACTTAGCAGTGCTTTTTTGCATGCTGTAAGCAATGTAAAATCCATAGAGTGTCCAGGAACAAAAATGTGGAGAAGAAATTGATGTCAACAAACCACATAGTCCACAAATAATAGACATCAGTGCAACCCCTCTAAATTAACACAGATATCTAGGTGAAGATATGATGGGAATGAACTTCTTCCCTTAAAAAATCATCCTGGAATTTATGGTTTAGTTATAGTACTTACTAATAAGTAGCATTCTATTTTGTATCTGTACCTAATGCTGGCTGAAGGTTTGACCCATATTTAGTCTGAAAGGCTTTAGCTAAATAACTAAAAGTTCTCACTCATAAATTTGTAGAGGCACATCCAATTGACATTAAAGAGCAGAGACAAGTTCAAGATAAACAAAAATGTGTTACCTGCAGAAAAGGTTTAGAGGACAATCAGATAGAGTTTTTCAAGTCTCAGTGGATCTATTACAACTCAGAAACTGGGCAGAAGACATGCAAAATTGGACTGTACAGTTATGTGTTAGTCATATTTGAGGTTGAAGGATTAAATACAATTAGTCAAGGTTGCAGGATCCAGGTTACTCATGAATAACACCCTATTCTCTAACAACTTATCTTTCCTCCTACTCTCCATAATAATATGTTTGGTTTTTTTTTTTTTTCATTTTCTGCATATCCTCACTGCAGCCTTAATCTGCTTCTATCCAATGTTAATGTTGGTTGGGCTCCAAACCAAATTCAGAAAATTTTGTCCAAACTGAGATGCTTTTGTAGGAATTAATTAATCCCATATAATCTGGAATGTTGGCTATCAAGCCCAGATATCTTGGATGTTTCTCTGCTGCTATACATAGCCTAGTTTCTCATGCTAGGAATCACCAACCACTTTTTTTTTAATGAACAGACCCTACAAGAAAAGATCAATTGCTTGATTGATTATTGCTGTTGTATGTATCTTAATAAGTTGTGATACTTTCCAAATATATTTTTTCATTCAAGTAATAATAATAGATAAATTACTGTTTCATCATTTTTGAAATACTTCATGTAGAAGAATTTTTACCTTGCCCAAAAAGAAATAGGACTTGATCTTGAGTTGGTAACATTCTTTAGGAAGATTGCCAGTTTTGTATAGTTGTTAAGGTCTCAGGTTAGAAACAGGGAGACAATGAGTTTTAGGTATAAAATAGCTCCGGTCTCACTCAGCCCAAGGGAGGAGGAAATGATAAAGCACTCTGAAAAAATATTGCCATAAAAACTGCAGGGACTAGTCCAAGTAATTGCCAGGAACATACCATTGACCCAAAGACACCACCCCAAAACATATATACAACAGGCCATTGCTACATTCGCTAGCCTACTAACACAACTATTGATAAAAATAGCTGCAGTGAAGATGAAAGAACTCCAGATGACATTCTTTAGCCTCTCTCTGCCCATCAGTCAATCAAAGTGCAGGGCTTGCATAGAAGATAATAAAGTGTCACAGATCAAACTGGACAAATGCTATTGAATTATTATTAGCTGAAAGCAGGAAAGCAAAGGCCCTGGTTGCATTCATGATGTTCTGGGACAAGTAGAATAAGCTACCTGTTCTTGTCCCTCAGAAACAATTGTTGGCTCACACTTTTGTAACAAGATAACCTGGCAGGGCCAATATGCTCTTTTATTGTTTCTGCCCCAGCCAATTCCAAGAAGAAAAAAGCCTTCATTCAAACTTTTCATTTGATCTGAAGCTATAATGATTTGCTTTTGGCCATGCTGGTAGGAACTGCTGGAAATTGTAGCTTGGCAACATTTGATGGATGTTCTTGTTGTGGCCTGTCAACCACTGACCCCTCCAACAGCCAAATCAGATGATGAGGAGGCATGGGGGTCAGGGTCAGCATCAAGGCAACCTGAGAGCTCCGAGGGGGAAGACGGAATGGAGCTGTCAGAGAGAGAGAGAGAGACAGAGACAGAGAGAGACAGAGACAGAGAGAGACAGAGGCGGAGCCTGGGCCATCTGTCAGCCCTCAGATGGACAGTCAACAGCCCAGGTCTGGAGGTGGCTGATGAGGAAGAGGAGGAACAGTTGGGTTCAGTGCCTGATGTGCAGATGCGCAGAAGGCAGAGGAGAGGAGAGCAGTGGAAATCTGTGGGCCGATCCTTGGGAAGGAAGAGCCACTGCTGCTAGCAAAGCCCCATCCTAGCTCTGAGGATAAAAGGCAGGGGGCAGAGATGAATAGATGTGGCAGACAACTATTCATCTCCCTGCCAGGCAGACTTGTTAGCCTGCATTGAGAAAGAAACTTTGCCAGGGCTGCTGGCACTCCTAATAAAGGAATTATTGATTAAATACAGAGGGTTTGTCATGTTTGGGGAGCTGGGTCAGAACAGTTCTCCTATATTTGGTCTCAAAAATATTAGAAAAAAATAGTTGAGTTTTTATCTGCTTAGTCTTGGCAGTATTATGCTCCAACTCCTAGTGACAATATCCCATGAAATTACACTGTATATTCAATTTCAATTCAATTGTATATTTACTTTATTGTCAGGTTAACAAAATAGGTGGGTGTTTTCATTCTGAACCAATCCATGCAAAGTAGCAGTCTTTGTTTACTGTATGGACATATAATAACAACATAGCAGACATTCCGAGGCCCACACTGAATATTTCAATACAGTTCATTCAATACTCACAATATCCTGTATTGGTAACAATATTTCATTATGTCAGTCAATGGAATAATAACTTTAAAGCCAGAATGAGTACATTAGAAACAAAAAAACCCTCAACCCAATAATTAAGAGCATGTCATTTTCTCTGAGGAGAAAATAGAACGTTCATATGCCAAATCAGCTTGATATTTTAATCTAAAGTTTTGAGATTATAAAAGTCCATTATGTCTGAGAGGGATCTATCTGTTTGTTTAGGGGTTTTAAAACAAAGGAGTTGCTGAGATTAAAAAGGAAGCAAAATACCAAAATGATTATGAAGGAGGGACCAAACTGAATGGTATATTTGTGCTAACTGAATGGGTCTATGCATTTCCATGTGCACCCTATTCTGGAAACCAACTGCCCTTCTGGAGCTGAAGAATTGCTTCAGGAATGGTTTAAACTGAGGAGAAAAAGGAAATTAGCATGCACACACAGAGAAATACACATAAATACAAAGTAGTACCCCTCCCCCTCCCCAAGTTCCACTTCTCCTCTGATGGTTGATTGGACTTTTAATAAACTAAAAGGAAAAAACTACTCCTAGGTTTTATTTTCTTCAAAATCAGGAGCATGTTTTAGAGTTAGGGTTTAGGATTAGTATCTTCTTCATTCTTATAGTAGTCTATGGGGACCCATCATTTTCCACATTCAGTGGAACCTTGGGTCACGAACACTTCTGTTCATGACCAAATCGGATGATGACAAAAAAATTCAGAAAATTTTTGCATCTGGTTGCGAACATATCTTCGGGTGGTGACCAAATACAGCTGCAGTGATTTTCCCTGCTGTGGAGATTTCCCCTTCCACACGTTTTTTTTTTTTTTGTCAGCACACGCGCAGTCAGTCATGCTTCCAATCACAACCAAAGTGGGTTGCAACTGAAGTCCTTGAATGGATTATGTTTGCAACCCGAGGTTCCACTGTAATGTCTGTCAAATTTGTTTCTTCTGTATCCTGAACCTGCGTTCAGTGGGTACAAATTTCATTTGTTTCATATTGTTTCCTAAGGCAAGTTGTTGTTCCAGTGATGGTATAATAAATCTGGGCATACATTTTCAGTTCTGTTGCATTCATCATGAAGCTCCTTTATCTCTGTAGTGTTCTCTAGAACGGACCTGTGACTTGAGATCACAAAATAATGCTGGCTTTCAAGATTCCAACCATAAGACATGAAAGAGATTCATTTCTTCAAACAAATAGGTAGTGCCAGGTGCAAGGAATCAGGAACCAAGCTGGTTGGAATGAACAGAGATTGAATGAGATTCTTTCTACAAGAATCTCAACTACTAACAGTAGGAGAGGAGGGTAGGAGATAAGAGTCAACGGATTTCAAGGTGGGCTAGACTTAGATCTCTTGTGGGCATGAAGGAACTCAAAACTGATGATGGGCTCAGCCTTCCCTCTGGCTCAGCCTGATCATCTCCTATAGATAGCCCAGATATCTATCTATCTATCTATCTATCTATCTATCTATCTATCTATCTATCTATCTACCTCTTTGGTTATTCAGGTTTTCTCCCACGTAAGATTGGAAGTATCTAGGCAACATTTCGATGAAGTCTCATTCATCATCTTCAGGCTTGTGTCTTCTCACAGAGCCAAAGACACAAGCCTGAAGATGATGATTGAGACTTCATCGAAATGTTGCCTAGATACTTCCAATCTTACACGGGAGAAAACCCGAATAACCAAAGATCCACATACAAATACCCGCGAGAACCTCAGAAAACAAATATATCTATATCTATATCTATATCTATATCTATATCTATATCTATATCTATATCTATATCTAT